>CAAKHD010006100.1:5291-36941 GCA_901007705.1 Fistularia tabacaria
TGAGGGAACAGCGCCGGGGGCCCGGCCGGTTCCGTGTCCCAGCCCCCCCCCCTAATGGATTCCCAGGGTAAACAAAACCAACCCCCCCCCCCCCCACACGGTCTCAGACGCCATTAATCAATGGCCTTGTGCGGCGTTTACACTTTCTGCTATTTCCACGCTCGGCCGATCTCAGCGGGATTCCAGCGCCGACTTTACAAATGGATATGCAGGCGCGCAGCGGCGAGATATTCCGAGTGACAGATGCATTTCCCGTCGCGGGCAGATACATGAGTGTGGGGTGAGAATGAAAAGGAGCATGAAATGGAACATGAGATTTGTTTATTTCCCCGGCCGGTTTTCAATTCGCCGCTTACACAATCAATCACCGTGGTCCGCGAAAGCGATAGTGAGCAACTGCAGGCAAACAGAATCATTGGTACATGTCTGGATACACGTCTGTGTTTGTATTCTCCATATAAGGCAACGAATAAATCCACCGCGAACGGTCCACTGTCACCACAACCGTTGCCCAAAGTCAAAGCGTCGACCGGATATCAACGGCGTTTCCAGCCCCGTTCTCGGTTCCGTCCGCGGATGAGCGATGCGATCCATCATCGCTCGTTTGTTTTGCTCAAACAAGCGATAAAAAAAAAACGGAGAACCTTGTTATCTGCAGCGGATGGACTGACGAACGGCGACGAAGAGTCGAAAGCTTTGTTTCTCACCGTCGACGGTCAAAGATTGCTTGTTGCATCCGCACTGAAGGGCGAAAAGACAAATTCGAGTGCGTGGGAGGAGATAAACGCTTGACTCCATTATCCTGCGAGACACTGAGTCTATCAGTAGCTACGTGGACAGTTTAATGGCATCTATTTAATGAAGTCTGGGGCTGTTGCTGTTTTCCATCGGGCTTCTTAGGAATAGATTTGTGTGTCGAAGTAAGAAAATAGATTGAACGTAGAGTGAAAACTTCCAATGCTGACTGCGTCCCACTCGACTGCCACGCAAAAGGACGCGGCAAAATGCACAAGAGCTTTCGTGCAAGTCTCATCGTCAACTCTGTCGCAAAGGCAAAGTCAAAGTCAGCTTCATCGTCAGATTGTGTGTCCCAAAGAATCAAGCATAAGTCCTACAGAACTGAGAAATATTGTAAGAAAGGGAGCTAGTTTGAATATGTAAACACAGTTGAGACACGATCTGAACACTTTCTTCCATTTAAATATAAATCAAAGAAATTTAAGTTCTTGTCCCCAAATGATGCCGCCTGTCAGAAGACACTTGAACGACTTCACTTTCTACATGTGGGAGATTCCTTTTCCATGCTTACGAATGCCCGGTTGCTCAGTCGCTTCTGTGACATTGAGGACCTCGGACATGTTTTTATTCATTTCAGTTTTGAAAATTTACGTTCAAAACCTGGGACTGAAAACGCGATCGTAAGCAGTCATCCGAATGAAACGCACAGCGTCGGAAAGACGTCCCTCCCACACTGCAGGAGCGACTCCGGAGCATCTTCAGCAACTCTATTCCCCGCTGCTCCGACGAGCATCACAAAAATCAACAATTTTGCCATAAAACTGAACGGCCGCCACATCGTTATCATAATCATTTGCAAAATCTGAACATTCCTTTTTTTAGTTTCTCTCTTTCTTGTGCATCACCATCAACAAAGAGACGAACAGCCACGTCTGCTCGTTGCTTTTGATGGATGCGCCACGTACCTCACGCGCGTTGGGGGAACCGCTTTCTCCGTGCGGAAAGGTGACACCACGTTAAAGGAATAATGGACTACCCATTGCCTCTGGCGTGAGGTTAGCCTCCAAAAATTGATTTATCACCGCTGAAATTTCAAAATCACCATCTCATTGCCCTCTCCGATTGGACGCCCTCCCCTCCGCGCGTCACCGACTGGACGTACGGAGAAATGGTAAAGACGTCTCTCACAATCCCACGGTGACATGAAATTAACAAAATGACAATAATAATAGAGTGCAAATTAAACAGTAAAGTGCACTATTGTATTAAACGGTAAGCATTAAACTATAAGGTATAAAGTGCACGCAGGTGAAAAGACGACAGACATTTGACGGCATGAAGACTGAAGTCTGTAAATATGTGTAACCAGGTGGTAAATGATGCTAATTGAATTAACAAGAGACCCACTGAACCGTCTTAGAAGCCCGGTTTGTCGCGCCTGCTGCATATTGTATGTTGCACGGCAGGGGGCGTATTCGCGATGGTGTGATCGTGCTGTTTCGGTATTTTGGGAGTGAAAAAGTCGGGAAGTTTAGACGAGCCTAGCTCGGACGATAGCCGCGGGCGGGGATGGTGAAACGGTTGAATAACCCTGTGAGGGGACTTAGCGATAAGATATGAACACTTTATGGTAAAATGTGATGTTGTTGACTGTAAAAAGCCACTCTCTGTTTGTTAAATTTGGATGGGACTGCTGATGCCGGCAAAGCGAACAAGCGCCGCATGTTCCTATGTTCCTTGTTTCCATGTTTCCTTGTTCCTCCATACTGGAGTTTGTACATATTTTGTAAGTTGTCGTAAGAGTATTTTTATATTTCGGGAAATAAGGACCCCGAAAATATTCATTTGAAGTTTCGGTGTGCTTTTCCCCGGCTTTGTTTGTGTAATTTGAAGTTTTGTTTTTGTACGGTTTAGTGCAAAAGGTCAGTAAGTCATACCATGATGGAATATACACTGCACCATAGCAGCATGATGGTGTTCTCTGTCACGGTGCAAAAAGCACGAAATTCTCAAAAAACTACGAAACTACGTCGGGAGAGCGAGGGGCCGCCGTGTCCGCCTGCAGAACGACAACCAAGGCCCGCCGTTCATTTCCTGAGGGGAAGAAACCTCAGTGGGGAAAAATGGAGGACGATTAGGTCGACCAAAGGCAGAAACCAGATTTCCCTGCAGTCTGCCAACCTTCTCGTCCGATAAGATTTAGAGCTGCTTGTGTCGAACCGCAGACTCAATAATTAGGATAAGGAGGCATACTTTGAGCGTCGTACCGCCATTGAGAAAGAGACTGTCAGAAAGTGAAGTAGCAACAGGAGCCGCCGTATCTCCGATATCAGAAAACCCAAGTTTGAAAAAGTGAGGCGAACGTCAAAGGGAGCTGAGAGTCTCGCGGTCTGAGGACCGTGAAAAAGTGAAGAGCAAAGAGTTTCTGTGATGGATACCCAGAAGACTTTCAGCCGGGTTCATTGAAGGTGACAGGGATAAAAACCAAACGGTGCCAAGGGCTGTTCCCAAAATTTTGCTAACTACGCTCTGTGCCTAATATACTTAGCGGAGGCTGCAGGAGGCCAGCTAAGCAGGTTTGAAGCTGAAGGGGTTATTACAACCGTGAATGCCAGTGAATAGGCTCCTCCGATTGCATATATCCCCAAGGTGGATCAGACAGTGAGGATAGGTTGGAGCTATAAAGAATCCATCAACCGACCGCTTGAGGTACATCGGTATCCCTAAACCGAAACTGCACAATCCTCACTATTGTGAGCCAAGAGGCCGTAAGATATTTCAAAACCTAATGGATAGGAGTGCTTCCACCGACAAAGAAAGTCATTGTCAGGTTTGCTCGACAGCCAACGGGACTTTGTGCGTGTCGGATGTGGCGGCTCAGACTTGATGAGACATTGGAAGGGACAATGTGTGCGAGCCGTGAGCGCCAGTGTCGCATACCTGCTGTAGCACCCGTGGACATAGAAATGGACCCGTGCTGAAGAGAGCACAACTTTATTTTGCAGAGGTTAAGAAGCAGATGATTTCCACCTTATGTGCTTCCCACGCGGTCTAACTTTGGGAAGTTGTACAAACTTGGGTGCGTCATTCTGCTCGTCCGAAAGCAGTTAAGATGTGCGGTGGACCGCAAGTTCCTTCAATGAATGAGTCATTCCGGGAGTTGAATGTAGCTCAACACGTCGGAGCTCCACCGAGCTCAAAAGGGTTGCCTTCCAGATTCGAGCGGCTCTCCCAAATTCCTGAAAACAGAATGGAGCAATGAGAGGTACGTCGTGCAAGAGGAACTACCGGGAAAGCAACGGCGGGGGGCTCTTCTTGACGAGTCAGTTCTATGCTGGATTATCTGTCGCGAAACTACAGGTTAGTTTAGTCCTTCAAACACAGAGAGGTTCCAGAACTGCAGAAACAGAGAGGACACTTTTTTCCCCGTCTTTCTCTCTTCCTTTGTGAATCAGCCGGCGCTTGTTTGAGCATACATGTGAAGGGACAAATGGCTGATGTGGACGCGCACCTTCCTCAACACCGGGAATAGAATCGAGGACGTCCGTTTCCAAAGTTCCTCTTTATCTGCACACAAACACTGTTTCCCCGTGAGAAAGCGGTTTCGTGATGCCCCGCTGAGTCTTCTCCCGCGGGCGGTAAAAAAACCACGATGCTGGAAAACGTCATAATCGGCGGGATTCGATGACACGATGTGGTCTTTGCACGTCATCGATTCGTTTTCGCACCGACTCTTGACCTCACCGCAGCCGCGGTTTTGTAAAATGAGACACGTAAAAAAATCACAGGACCGTGAAAGGTGTCGCGCTGACTCGGCGGCTGCCGCAGGACAGGGAAGGGAAGGAAGACCTGACCTTATCAATTGATCTGAGGGAGTCCATTTTGTCACACAATACATTGGGTCTTCTTCCTCTTCTTCTTCTGTATGTGACAACTGTACGGGAACGGCGCCCTCAAGTTACGCGGGCAAAAGCTCCGTCCGGCGCGTCTGCTGTCGCCACGGTGCCATTGAAAAACCGAATAAACCCGCGGCGGTTCTACCTGCAAACAAAACAATCAATGTAATGAATGTCACTCCCGCCTCATTAAAATTCTACCCTCCCTCTGACAGACAAGCCGGTGACATTTGAAGCCGGTAGATGCGACAGCTTCTCTCGTGACTGCTTTTTATCCCCATCATTGCAGAGAAAGACTGTAACACTGTATTTATAGCTTATTATGGCTATTATTATTACATAGAACTTTATAAATCTATACTTTTAGACCAAAGACTCCCTGACTGAATATTTTCCCTTCAAACTTGACTCAAGAGAGCTGTTTTAAAAATACCTTTGCTTCTCTTTCAGCTTGTCTTCACTCACTTTTTTTCTTTTTTCTTTTTCTAATCTCAGTCCCGTCTGATGCTGCCTGGCTTTGATAATCTGAATAATCAGAGGTCTGAGAGCCGGCCTACAAATCAAAACCACCGCCATCTGAGCGAGGGCTAAATCATTAACCGTGTTAACTGTGAAGTCTTTGGGGTTTTTTTTTTCGTTTTTTTTTTATCAAACTTAAAAGAAAGTCTAAAAAATGAATGGACTTCCTGTCACGTGAAGGAATTTACGTCACAGCCGACCGATGCACGGGCCGAGATGGCGTCCCATTTTAAATATATAGGTGACATTGCATCTTTTACTTGCGCAACACTTTGACTGCGCACGTCTGGAGGAATTCGTTCGCCCATTCTTCACTTGCAAAGTCATCTGTGTGTGTGTGTGTGCGTGTGTGTGTGTGTGTGTGTCGTGTGTGCGTGTGTGTGTGTGTTTGTGTGTTGGCCCACCGGCACTGAAGTATTCAGATTTCCTTTTTTTTTTTTCTTACTGTAAAAAAACAAACAAACACGAAACTTCCCAGTCTTTCTCAAACTTTGCAATTCGCAAAATACAGCCGGGCAGGTTACATTCTTCAGCACGCCGTAACTTATTTGTCATTCCACAGAACGCACGGCTCCGAGTCTCGTACCGCTGTGTTTTTGTACTAATCAATCCAGAGCTTGGCACCATCGCAGTCCCATTCACCAAGCTGTCGCCGTTACATAGTTTCTCACTTGTGTTATTTCGAGACCCGGTAGCAGCAGAGCCTAGTCTGGCTCTGCATGGCCACTGATTACCTGGCTGAGTTATTGCTCTTCATAAATCATCATAGTTGCATAAATCAAATAGTAGCAGACGAGAAGGGAGGCGTCCTCTGGACGAGCTAGAGGGAGCGCCCCAGCCAGCCCCTGAATCGAAAAAGGTTGGCGGTTCGATTCCCAACGCCTCCCGAGTCCTTCAGGACTCCTCGGGAAAGGCAACGAAGCCTCAGGATGGTCTGGATGGGTTCGCGCTGCCGTCAATGGGTGAATCCAATGTGAAGCTCTTTGAGAGCACTTCGCTATCCAAGCGGGGAGCCACCAGATTGCCTCGATGTGTGAATAGTCATACGTTTCTATGCGGATGACAGAGTGAATGGTTTTCTGTCTCCATATGCTGAACTGTGACTGGATAGGCTCCACCCCCTCGACCCCGAGTGCAGAAAAAGCAGCATAGATGAATGAATGAATGAATTTCCCTCACAGGTGGGAATCTTGCCTGGTTGCAGCTGTGAGTGTCGCATCTTGATTACTGTAAATAACCAAGTATTTGACAGGCGTTTTATAGAAGTCTCTTTTTGAGTTTCTTTCCGTAATGCTGCACCGTACCGACTGACGCAAATACATCATCATGGATGGTATTTTTGAAGCGGCCCTCAGGTCATGTATCTGCCTGTCTGCAGGCACCATGTGTCTGTTTGGCAGCCGTTGTGCGATACGCTCTACATAGAGCACCTACACTGCATG
Organism: Fistularia tabacaria; assembly: GCA_901007705.1. NCBI lineage: Eukaryota > Metazoa > Chordata > Actinopteri > Syngnathiformes > Fistulariidae > Fistularia > Fistularia tabacaria. Next base: position 11,887 of record CAAKHD010006100.1, read on the forward strand.
TATTTATAAGCATTCTATGGTTGCGCTCATGCAGTCACATAGCATCTCATTACAACCCCCCATAATGGGCCTGGGATGATGTGGTGTTATTATATATCAGGATATCTATAAAAAGCCATGTTTTCCCCTGAATTAACGTCACGAAACATTTGTGTTGCACGAAGCCCCGTATAAAATGGCCCGGGATTGTGTTTCGGATTTCACCGGCCGTGCAAGTATTTCCACCGTTTGCGCAGAAAGACTCGTCCGAGATGGTATTGTGACTTTGACGGATGGCGGGAAGAGCTTGTGAGTCTCGGTTTCACGTGGAAGCAGAGCTCGGTGGATGATTCCCGGATTGGGAAATGAATGTCGGCAAGGGAAAATACAAACGTTGGAGAACGACGTCGAGAAAGGCTGGTTTGCATCGGTTTGAAAGTCTCTAAAAATGCGCTGGGGTTTTGTTCTCTTGCTCTTCGTCCAATGCTCCTGATTTGTTACAACTTTTCCTCACTTAGCTGCCCCAGTTAGTTCAGTAAATGTAATCAAATGCCCTGAATGTTGTTAATCTGTTTTTAAAAAGTGATTGCATGAATCCAATTTCAAGTCTCCTCTCCCCGTAATATGCAAAGCATCATCATCGCAGCTAAATGCATGGCAACGTGGGCATTTAAGGTTGCAGCTGGATTTCGGAGCGCCGGCTCAGAAGGTTAATTAAATGGTGTCCACGACTGGATATCGTCCAGCCCTGCACAATATCTACAGGCCGACTTTGTATTGCATAACATTTTACTTTGTATGAAGGCGTCCAACCTGGCTCTGGTGGTGGTGGTATGGAATGCATGACATTTGGTCAGGATAATTTATATTTCACAAAGTATATACTACATGGGCACTTTCTGCAGAACCCCTGAAAAGTTGGACCGAAGTCGCTGTGAAAACGGTATGAGCCAGCCTGACGCTTCAAACGCCACCTGCGGAATAGCACCAGGTGAGAAATTCGTAGGAGACCGAACACCTGAGCCCTTGCTCAGACTCGGTCAAAAAAAAGGACTCGCGCGACGCATGATCGGCTCTGAGCCCTTTTGCACCGAGGACAAAAAAAAAACGCATGATTAAAACCGAATCAGGTCGAGATGGAGATGAGTACCACGAAACGTCCAACATCCTGATCTGGGGAAGAACTCTGAGGCCGCTCGCCCAACTTGTATTCCCATTTTTCCTTTTTTGAGCTGCCAGAAAAGGAGAAATTGGGTCCTCCGGCCTCCTGGTGTTCACTGTTACTGCGTGATTGTGCAACCTTACAGCTCCAAACTGAAAAAATAAAGGTAATTATTCATATAACTGCCAGGCTTGCACCTTTGATCCTTATTCAGAGCTGAGCGCAGATACCAGAGGAAGTTCAAGGAGCTCTGATTGAACCCGTGAAAGACGACGGACGCGTCCGTCTGTGAAAGAAACACTCTGTGAAAGAAAATACTAAATTGAACTTCAACCGGGAAATTTTGAAGCAGGTGAGAAAGACTGGAATGAACCAGAGCTCTTTCGACCCGAACTGGCATGATCTGTGTTCGCATTGGCGACATTTTGTCGTTTCGATGTTCTCTACGAGTTGTATTCATTCCATTTTTAAGTATTGCCATTTGGTGGACATTAGCGGCAGCATGGTGTTGCAGCGGTTAGCGCTCCCACCTCACAGCAAGAAGGTCCCCGGTTGGATTGAGTCTCCATGATCTCCCCAGGCCTGGGTTTCCTCCGGGTTCTCCGGTTTCCTCCAACAGTTCAAAAACAAGCAAGAGGTTCATCGGAAACCCTAAACTGCCCGTTGCGTCTGCGTGTTGCACGTCTCTACGTGGCGTGTCGATAGACGCACGTCTCCATCTCCTTCGTGATGGACTGGCGACCCGTCCAGCGTGAACCCGTCCTCTCGCCCAATGACAGCCGGGATAAGCTCCCCAGGAAAGGCGGTATAGATAATGAATGAATGAATACACTCTTCCTTCTATGAAGACCGGGGGAGATTTCATCAGGAGAATAAGCGAGTGCCTTTGAAATGCGGGTGAAGCTTCCCTGAGGGCTGTCTTAACGCTTTTCAGCTTCTCTGCTCTGCTCTGCTCTGCTCTCCGCCATGCACTTCCAAACCGATGGTTATTGCCGTTCCAGACATTAGACGCGTGTCATTCCCTTTCACCGTTGTTTGCAAATCAGACTCCGTACATATTTTCATGCAGGTGCTCTAATGACACAAGAGCCGCACAAAGTCCCACACTGGGTTCATTTCTAATGGCTTCGTGGATTTGTTGAGATGTTCTTCCCCGAAGATAATGATCAGTGGTGACTGTCAAACAGGAATATATATATATCTACAGTTACACAGTACAGGGAACGCATATCATGTGGTCCTGCGTTTGTGGCAGAAACGTATTTATAAATGTTTTCGAGAAAGACTGACAGCACGTAGGTGGTGGGATAAATGATTATGTCAACAAGAATCGTAATACCCGGCAGGGGATCAAATAATGTTGCAGTGCAGTAGTACTTATAGTTTTTACTGCGTTTGTACATGCGCTGTATGTGTACACACGCGTACGTGCGCGAAACAAGCCACGGATTAAACATCAAGAGGTAGCTGGATTAGCGCTCAGCAGCTGTCAACTGGCAGCACGATCAGCAAAATGACTGCATCGAGACCTTCACGGCAAACATAACGATTTAATAATTGGATTTTGCCGTGCCTTGCTTTTGGCCGTGGAAGAAAGTCGCAAAAAATCGGAAAAAAAATCACACCGTATACCATTAAAACAAAGAATCGGGACTGAAACGGAGGCGAGGGTGAAAAAGTTGCCCGAAATGTTGTGGTTATCAAAAAAAAAACAAAAACAAGCCAAGATCCCGGGGGGTTCGGCATGAACTTTGACCTTTGGTGACATCAGGACTGCAAACCCACTGGTTTCAGCCTCCAGTCGCTCTGCCCTAGAATGCCCTCCTCTCTTGTACATGAAGAAGACAGAAGGTCCTTTTTCCCGCGGGAGTTCATCTCCAGGACAACCTCTGTCACCCTTGGAAGCTCCGGGACGGGACGTGCAAAGATGCCATGTATCCCTGCACCGTTTTTTTTTTCTTCTACATCTTTATTCATCTGTATTCAACGCTGCAGCTTCAACTTCTTAGCATCATGCTAACTGTCCAAGTAGCAAACTTGTAAAACGGGACTTATGGGGGGGGTGATGGTAGCTTCCTTCTCGCAACAAACTGCATCTGCTGCTAGTCAAGAAGTGACTCCACCTTGTGGACAGTTGAAGCAGAAACTGGTGAAAGTGGACTTACGGACTGTCCGAATACTTGTTGCCGCCGTACGAGTCCCTTCATGTTGAATACGCTGTAACCGTCGGAAACACAGCTCGATATTGCTGGCCCGCGCTTCACACGGACGTACAGGGCCTTAGCATCATCTCCAAAGTGTCCACGGAGTTCACAGAGTCCGAGGCGAATCTCCTCCTGCTGCTTTGACGGCCCCATGTCACCGCCGACAGACTGAACGAATCATTCTCCAGCAGTTACAAACCCTTGCTACGTCTGTAGACAGCTGACCGACTGCAATCCTATGATTTCTTCTTTTTTTTTTTCGGTATTGGTATCAGGTTCACACGAATGTCTGGATTTTCAGGTTCATTTGGTGGGTTTCCTCCGGGTTCTCCAGTTTCCTCCCACTGTCCAAAAACATGCAGAAGGTTCATTGGAGTCCCCAAGTTGCCCAGATGTGTGAATTGGAGGGAGTGGTCGTCTCCATATGTAGCCCTGCAATCGACCGGCCACCAAGGACAGCCGGGTTCGGCTCCAGCACCCCCACGGCCCCCAGCGCAGGATGAGCGGCATAGATATGAATGAATGAATGATGTTTCACCAACTCATCTGCGAGGCTTCTTCAGTTCTCACAGACCGCGAGGAGTTTCCGGTTTCCAACCGCCGGGATTGCGGATGGGCGTTAGTCGGAGCTGAGAGGGTCCGTTATGCTAGCGAGCGAGTTATTTTGCAGGTTGACCGGGATTGTCGTGTCAGGATGGATGTGTAGTTTGAGGCACGGGTTCCGGGGGGACTCGCCCGAATCGGAAGAGCCATTTGTAAGGCCGATGTGTAGATCGTGCAGAACCGAAGAAGTTGAGAAGAAGCTGAGGCTCCTATCGGAGTCGCCAGGCCCTGCTTTGCCCGGCCAACGCTGCATATTGATAATGATGTTGACACTATCTATTTATCATCGACACATATCCAAGTGCACTGCGGACAGCAGAGTAAGAATTTCATTGTACGGGGAAACACGTTTCCTCACCGCACGCGTGACGAGGAACACTTTGAATCTTTGAATCTTTCCGATGTTGATCCCTCCAGTTGGTCCACTTCTGGTTTCGGTCTGAAATGAACAGAACCGGCGAAAAAGCGCCGTGTCATTTTTCAAGAAGTGAAAGCGGTGGTGTTAAAAAAAAACAAAAAAAAAAACAAACACTGAGCCGGGTCATACCTGGAGGTAACGACGTGCACTCCAAGCTTGGACGCTCGCCCAAAGCCGAGCCCGTCATTGCAGCATGGAAACTAATCTTCTCCTCTAACTAATGTTCTCGGCCTGATCTCACCCCGGGAGGAACCGAGAACTTAAATCCTCCCCCCCGATCTTGTCACGTCAATTGCTTTGATTTCCAGCCGGCTGTGTTTGTTCACACACCCAAATACAGATGAACACACACACACACACACACACACACACAAATGCGTTAATTCTGGCGGGCACACAGCAAGCCTGTGTGACGCACACACACACACACACACACACACACACACACTTTTTATAGAACCCCGTCAACCTTTCCAAGCGATTGATGCTCATTTTGATCTTTATTTGCAATTTAATAATTGCTCAGATTCACACATTAATAGGGATGTAGCAATTAAAGAGCTTGCTGTCGTGATGATTAACCACCCCCCCCCCACCGTGGCTGTCGGGGCGTTGCACACAAGCTGATTTAATGTCATTTTAATCACATTCATTCCAATCTAAGCGCTAATCTATCTAATCTAATCTAATGATGACATTTAACTTGTTATTATTTGCGCACAATAAATCGATCCTGGCTCGTTGAAGATTGAATGGTCGAATGTCCCGCCGGTTCCTCGCTAAGGAGCGTTAGATGGAGGTCTGCTGTTAATTCCCCCCCGGAGATCTGACAGAGGAGACCAGACCAGTTCCCCTTGGCGCTTCTGTCTGGCGATGCCAGGATGAATACCAGCTCCCCTTGAGATAAACTTCCCACAAAATCAAAATCAGAAGCTCCCGATGTACTCGTTTCACCGTAAACCTCTATGGACACACCAAAAATTGCAGTTCCGTTTCGGAAAGGGACGAGAGAGTCTCCTGCAGAATAAAGTACCTTGTAAACTTAATCAACTCGATGAATGACATTCAGCAGCTTTTACGAGAGCGTTGAAAATCAGGTCAAGTGGATTCTTGTCTGGATTCTTGTCTTCTGTCTGATGTACTCGGTAAAACCGTTATCCTACGATCTGCATTATAGGAAAGTCTCCATTTCATAGAAATACCAAGACGGGCGGACGAACGGCGGATCCTTTGCGGGGCCGACCAGCACACGTGCCATATTTCAGAAAGCCTGTCTCACTGGCGATCATTAATTGAGGCCGCTGATGTTTATTTTATCACCGGTGGGCAAACGGAAAGGTAAATTTATCACGTGTAGGAGTATAATAATATGTACTACCCGGACGCCACTCCTTCGAACAGAGCTTTGAGCTCGCGGCTGCTGTTGACCGCCGGGTTGGCGCGATGGCGCGCCGATTAAAGACAGAGCAACATCCATGACGCCGAGGAGTTAGAGCAGGATCCCAATCTTTCTTGGTGCAAATCATAGTTCGCCTTGCTGTCGCGCCGTTTCACACATCAGCTACCACAAGCTAGCTAGCCCTTGAAAAAAATGAGCTGGAAACAAATGGCGCCGGAGAGCTTTTTCGGGGGGGGAACGAGCAAAAACGATGAGACGGCAGAAGCGTCGCAGGCTGCCAGGAAAAAAGAAAGCTGCATTTAAAAGAAAATATCAAGATTCCTATCTAAGGTACAGGTTCATCCCCACAGGTGATACACAAGCTCCGCCCCCGCTATGTATCATCCGCGCTGAATGACGAGCTAATGAAGCCGTGAAACCCTCAAAACGTCTTCGCCACACTCGGACAAAACACCCTGCGCTCAAAGACAAGCCATTGCTATTTTTATGAAAGAAAAAAAAAGGCAACTTGAAGAACAAAAGCTGTTCTTGAGGGTCACTTCAACAAACGTGTCTGCCCAGAAAGCATCATTCTCAGCTGCAGACACGCCATTGTTAAAACAATGTGAACAGAGTGTTAACGTACTACACAGATCATGAACAATATCATGATTGTCTTTTTCATTGTAAGTGAACTAAATCACTGAATTAAAAGCGATATCGTGGAAATCACTGATGTCATTTGATTCTTTTAATGAACCATGTCACGAGATGTGACGCTGCCGTGACCGCAGTGCACACGTCTGCAGGGGCTCACAGTGGTCCGAGGGGACGCTCAGGGAGTTTGTGCGTTTGCTCAGACACAAGAAAAGTCAGAGGGAACATCGCGTACAACCATTCACTCGTTCATTTGGATAGACAATCCAAAGGAGCCGCTCTGCCGTCGCCCTCTCTTTGTTTTTGTATTGAAGTGAACTCTGCGCTGCCCTCTAGTGGGTGTATCGCGTAACAACACTTGATTTGACCTTTCAGGATAAAAACATGAAATGACACCACCGAAGTTTCATAACTTTGCAAATTTGAGTAATTTGGAACCGCATTCAGACTGTCTTTCTTGCACTTTTGACCGTATCCTGTCCTCAGGTTGTTGTTTTTTCCCCCCAAGTTTATGATGCCTTTGAAAATATACCATCCTCCTCTTCAGTGACCGGAAAAAAGATGGTGCGATAAGATCACAATATGATGCAATTTGGAAGGAACAAGGGCCGGACAGAAATAGAAATGGAAGGCACATTTAGTGATAAGAAACTCATCATGGGGAAGTTGGTCAAAATAAAAATAAAAAAAAAAAGACAATGGAAGTTGTAACGCCATAAAAAACAAAGAATTGTACACTTTCCAGAGAAATGGCTTCAAATAACAATGAAAAAGTAAAATTAGTCAATATTTGACTGACAAGCAAGAGGGTGAAAGGAGCTAATTCAGACATTGGAAAACATCTCAGCTGTCACGTTTGGTTAGCATCCAGCTGTTTGCCCTGGCTCCCGTCACGGCCTGCACTCGTATCCTGTCATCTGCGGTTCGGGTTCGCGTCCGTCCGAAGCCTTTCAGAACATGAACCCGCTGCGGGGGCTCGGATGGGTCTGAATCGCCACGAGCGGTTTATGTTCGCCGCGTCAGATCTCGCATTCAAAGAAGCGGCGAGCAGATTGCAAGCCTGACAGTTCTGTACTCCAGGCCAGCCGAACGAAAGTGCATCTCCACAAGTAAAGTGCTTTGCCTTCGTGTACTCACTGCGACTATTAAGTTGCTCCCCGGGTAGCTCATCTGCATGTTTTTGTCGTTTAGCCGCGGCCCTCCGTCTTTGCTCAAAGTGAGAACCCCTCGATAAACGTATGCATTTTTGCATCTGTGTGAAAACGTCTTTGCGACGCAACCCGTCGCTGATGAAGAGCGAGATTTCTGAGCGAAGCTAAACAGCGGCGCAGGGTTGCGTGGGTATCGAACACGCTGATAACTGCAGCGCATTGAAGTGAAGTGCCTCATCCGAAATCATTTGAACTACAGCCGTGAATACCCACTCTCCAGCTCTGTTTTTAAATATTTCAGGTTTTTCGCAACTTTAAAAGAACCGTGATTATTGAGTTATTTCGGTTTGGGAGGTATCAAAGCGAGAATTCCAGGTTATTTTCACGCGTCTTCCGTTTCTCGCCCTCGGTTTTTTTTGAGAACGGGTCGTGAATTCCACAACGGCTTTGCGCATGAAGAGACCTACAACCGTTCACCCTCTCATTCACAGGTGGTGCAGGGACACAGCCACTCACCCGCACTTTACACAGAGACATACGACCCTCATTCACAAGTCACAGAGCGACAGACAGGCATTCACTCACTCGTTCACGTCATATGATCGCATTTAAACCATCTACTATTATCCCCATGCCATACAGAGACCTACAAACATTCACCCTCTCACTCACACGGCGTACAGAGACAAACGTTCACCCTCTCATTCACATGTCTGGGCAACTTGGGGTCTCCAATGACTTTCCTGAATGTGTTTGGAACCCGGAGAACCTCGAGCCTCGGTTCTCCGGGTTCCTCCCACAGTGCAAGGGGTGTGAAAGTAATTTAAGCTCAGAGGCCACATGGAGGAAATCTATTCTAAAGTGAGCAGGACGGGTAAAATCATTTACAACTGTTGATGTACCTATTGTTCAGTTCACCCATGAAACCTGGTATCTTTTAGCTTTTATAGCCGGAATGCACCCGTCCGTTGGAGTTTTACATCTATGCTCTCGAACCTAGAGGGTGTCAAACTCGAGGCCCGCGGGGCCAAATTTTGCCAGCGGTGTAATCACATTTGGCCCTTGAAGCCGTACCAAATGACAATTTGAGCTAGCTCGCCGGTATTCTAGCCTACAGCGCATGGACCGCTAATACTACAAATCCCAGGATGCTCTGCTGTTGTTTTGGTGCGAAAATCACGACAGGAACCATCAACGTCCTCTCCTCTGTTGACAGTAGTCTTAGCGACCTAATGCTAACACTGGCACCGTACAACCCCGTCAAAAAATGGCGAAAAGAAAGGCAGAAAACAGTTACTTTATTTCTACAATAATCATTAGCCTGTGGAAAAAGATTACCGTTGAAATTGAATTCAGAAGGCTGCAAACAAAAAGAGGCATACCATTTTTAGTTAATTTTTGATTTTGCATGTGTGCTATCTTGACTTTTATATTGTATAGTATGAATGTTTGCTTGTTCCATAATCAGTTTTTAAACAAAAGTTGTTCGGGACCAGATGAAAAAGTTTATTTTTTTCAAGAATTATCAATGTTGATCTGCGACTTTGTCCCAGTTTTGAATTTTTGGCCCAGTGTGTATCTGAGTTGGACACCCCTGTCCTGGAGGAACCCCACGCAGACAGAAAGGCCTCGCCGTGGGAATCCAACCAGGAACGTGCTTGCTGTGAGGCGGGAGTGCCGACGTCCACCGAGCCGTCGTAGCGACTGTTGGTCATCATTTCAGCAGTTATTGCTCATTCCAAGAAAATTTACGGCATTCCCACCACATGCCCTGCTTCAAAACCTTGTGTTTTATGACCTCTATATACACAGAGATATGAGCTGTCATCCCGCCTCCCTAATCTATTCCACGGGAAGCATTCATCCAGGATAAAGGCCTTACACAGCACTCTACCCCCTCTGCAATTTATCACATTTCTGTCTCCTGCTGCCACTGTTGTCCACAACTTTGGAGTTGTGAACGTAAACTTTTACATAACATCGTCGTGAATTGTTCCACGAGGTCCCAGGTTCTCGGTTCGCTGTTTTTCAATCTTCCGAATCTTCTGTCTCGACTCAATCCACTAAATCTGTCTCTGTCCGTCATGTTAGATAAGATTCTGATTAATGGATTATTGATTTTAGCTTTTTTTTTTTCCTTTTTTTTCATTTGCTCAGTACAGAGAGTGGGTGATTGCAAGCGGCTCAGGTCTGGTGTCCTTGAATGTCAAGTCAGATTTTATTTACACGGCGTCAAATCACAGCACGGATGTCCCGGTGACACTTTCCATGTCGAGCAGATCCGGACCACGCTCTTTAAGATGACTTACAGTGACCCCACGCTCCCACCGTGAGCACGCAAGTGGCGGCAGCGGCGAGGAAACACTCGGACAGATCCCAGCTCAAGGCGGGCGGCCTTCTGCCTCGACCTGCTGGGGTCAAAAGAGAGAGAAGGCAAGATTGCGATCGAGATGGAGGGCGGTATGAGGGTCGGGAGCCGGGATCATACCAGTTAGCTGCTGTTTACTGACATCGTACAATGTGAGCTTCAATATGGTGGACGCCGGTTGAGATCCTGCAGCAGATCAAGCCACGCCTCCTGGGAATCCGGGGAACGGGAGAGTCCACGGCCTCGAGAGAAGATACGAGGTTGCCGTCATGCACCAATGGAGGAATGGGATAGTGCATCATGGGATATCCCTCAGCAGAGTAAGCCTGTGGCTCGCGAGCTTAACCCTTACCCTGACTGTTAGCTTCCTCGAAAAGTACTTGGGCCTGTTCTCCAGCAAAGAGGTTGGGATTGGAAGATGTTTCCACAGAAGAGGAGCTCCAGCACGAACATGTACAATATGGATTTGCATGTATAATGGAACGTGATGGGAGTTAGCATCCTATCCGCATGATTTGCAATGCCAAGTTGGGCCATTCTAGTCCAGCAGCGGCAAAACTAAGGGAACACTTCCTTAGGCTTCGTGGAGATGGGAAATACAGGACCACAGCGCTGGCTGAATTCAAGGTGAAGAGAGACAGATTCGATGAAAAGTTTTTCAAGAAAATACTATTTTTTTAACCCATAAAGGAATAACTCGCATTTTTGGAACCCACTGTATATACCTATGTTTTGAATTTGGAAAAAAATCATATTTTATTTTTCCAATCAAGAAGGGTTGGGTGATTGCGCATTAGAAACTGGTTGGGTTCAGTATCTCCAACAAGGTTAGGAACCACTGATCTACAGCCTCCGGGGACCACGAGTCGCCCTGAGTCCTGGAGATCTGTGATCTGAGTTCCTTGAGATGTGATATCGCCGGGGTGTTAAGGGATTTTAAATTCTGCTCTGAACTTACAGGGAGCCGGTGTAGAGAAGCTAACGGACAGGACATCGCCCGGCAGCCTGGAACCAAGGCCGGACCACCTGAAGAGCTCTGAGCCATCGCTCAACCTAGATGTTCTCCTTCATTCTCAGGAATGGCTAAGAGACTCTCTGGTGGTGCTTTCGGTGAACAGCTACCTTCTTTAAAACTCAGCATCCAATGCTGAAACCGTGTTTGTGTGAAATCATTCTAATTCTGAAGAAGTCTTTCGGAAGCTGAACCATGATACATTTTTAATACAGACCTTTGCTGAAAATACACAATTCTTTGTCCTAATGGAACCGCATCTCCGCAGACTATCAATTATTTGTGGTCGCAGCTCCCATGATATCAGAATGCCAGCGCAGCTCTTAAGAGAGCAACACTGCAATCAATTCCTCACTGCTCACTGAAAATGTCACGAAAATTCAATGTTCATTTTCTCAAGGGCCCGTGGGTTTCTGTTGATGCCCCTCGTAATGTGCAGCTACGGGACTTCTTACAGGATTTGTAGTTTCCTTCCACGAATGAAAATATTACTCCGGCGATGAAATATTGCGAGATGAGATTTATAGAAGATTAAGATCGCAGACGTTAATGTTGGGCGAGGGGGCGGCCGTGGCTCGGGCCGGGACGGTTGGCGGTTCGATCCCCGGCTCCTCCTGCAGGCGTACCGAAGTGACCTTGGGCAAGACGCTGAACCGCCAAGTTAGCGTCTTTGCGTGGCAGCTGTGCCACCGTTGGTGTGTGAATGGGTGAATGCTAGCAAGAGAAAAATCAGTGGAGGCCTTCTGCTCCTCTGTGCTGAGGAGGTGTCGGGCGGGTCGACCGAAGGGGTCGGAACCGGCGGAGACTTCACACTTAATAAGGGCAAGGGCGACTCACTCATTCGTCTTTATGAAGACACCAGCTGGAGATCTCAGCTTCAATCGATCGTCAGCCTGATGGAAACGAACCAGCTCCTGATGCCTCCAACAGTGTTATCGACATGTTGTCCCCGCTGGTGGGGGCGTTGGCATCCGCCAAACTCGGGAACAGCGGATGGAAACTCTCAGGGTTTAATCCGTCGATACGGGTTCCCCAAGCAGAACATTTTAAGTGGAAAGACGAGGTTTTCATCAATGATCCCGGTTGATTGATTATTGCCTGACGCCGGTCGTCCCGTCTGAATGAGGTGGACTGAACCTCCGTTTCCACCTGTCTGATAAACGGCTTTGGCCCAAGTCCCTCGCTTTGCTTTTTCATGTTGTCGCCCATCTTTGATGTCACCAGATAATTGCTCCTTTTAGAACTGGGAAAGGGCCACTCGGCGCTCGAGGGATGGGAGGGTATCCATGGCGACAATCTTTGTTATTCCACGCTGCAAACAACTGTTGATTGTGCTCGGCGAGAGGAAAATGCTTTTGAGCAAAGAGACAGGACATCTGGGGCTGAGGAGAGAGGTAGATGGAGCGAGACGGGCAGAGACAGAGCGAAACCGAGAGGGAGATGAGGAGGGGTGGAAAGAAAACGTGTTATTCAGACGGGGAATTAGATGAAGGATGATGGTTTGGGGAGAGAACGAGACCCATGCAGACTTTCACATGATTTATCTCTTATTTGTAAAAACAGATCTTGAAGTTAGCGTGGGCGGCAGCGGTTCGCGCTTCCGCCTCAACGCAAGAAGCTCCCCGATTCGATTCCATGTTCTCCACGCGTCTGAGCGGGGTTCTTTTGAGTTCTCCGGTTTCCTCCCACAGTCCAGAAACATGCAGGAGGTTCAGCGGATACCCAGGGTCCCTGTAATCGGCCCTGTGATCCACTGGCGACTGGTCCAGGGTGAATCCAGCTCCGGCATCCCCGCAACCCTGGCTACAGGAGAAGAGATACTGGTCAGAGATCCCCAACCAAAGAAAGACTAAAGTTGCTTGAAATGACATGTATTTTACAGGGTGGTCGTAGGGTTTCCCCATGAATCAATAAGTCGGCAAGCTAACCATCGCTAGCAAATGTGAAGAGCCAAAGATGAGACACCAGTGGGGTCTCGGAGTGACGGCAAAAAGGAAATACCGAGAGTTCTACTTAGACTGCGGGTTCATCGTTTAGGTCCTCTTTGGGAGTGACAAGGACGGATAAGATCAGGAATGAGTCCATCAGAGGGACAGCAGATGTTAGATGTTTTGGAGAGAAGACGAAGATGGTTGGGTCATGGACAGAGGAGGGACACTGAATATATTGATCGACGGATGCTGGAATTTGAGCTGCCAGGCAGGAGGTCTAGAGGAAGACCAGAGAGAAGATTTATGGATGCAGTGAGAGAGGATATGAAGGTAGTTGGTGTGAGAGAGGAGGATCCAGAGAATAGGGTTCGATGGAGAAGGTTGATTGGCTGTGGCGACCCCTGAAGGGAAAAGCCCAAAGGAAAAGAAGAAGCAACCGCTGATTTGGGTTCCTTCTGTGACGATGATGACTTGATCCTCTTTGGAGACGAGTGAGTTTCAAATAATAGGGTGACGTGAGGTTTGGGGACTTTAAAGAATGGAGGAATTGTGATTTCCTGGTACATCATTTCTATACGGGATGCGATTCTTTGCAGATGACGAGGTGATGTGTGGGGAAGCAGGAAAAAGATCTCGAGAGAGGTGGACGTGCGTCCTGGAAAGGAGAGGGATGAAGGTTGGTCAGACAGGAACATGCAGTTTAAGAATGACTGGGAGGAACCAACGTGGAAACCGTGAGGCTACAAGTGGAGGTCAAGAAGGTTGAGGATTTAAAGTTCTTGGGCTCTGTAGTCCAGTGTGTGTGGACGATGGAAAGGATCAGGAATGAGTCAATGGATGATTTGACGTCTCCATAAGTGGTCCTGTGATTGACAGTGTGAACTCCGCCTCTCGCCCAATGTCAGCTGGGACAGGCTCCGCCCCCAGCCTAACATTATTTTCTTGAAAAAACAGACAAAAATTGATTACATTCTTTTCAAAACCATAAAATATTTGGAGTTTATCTTTTCATGCGCTATTCAGAGATAAACAAAGTCTTTCTCATTTGATTGACATTGCACTGGGGCTCAAAAATGCAGATTTTCTAACAAAACCTGACATCATTCTAAATCTCTACATATCGTTTTATTATTGTCAAGCTTTAACTAGTTTTCGTTTTATTTCCCTCCCCACAATTTTTTTTTTAATTAATTCTTGACATTAATTTTGCTTGTATCTTTTGTGTGTCTTGCCCGCCGCCGTATCCCTGAGACTGACCTACCGAACCCCCGGGGTTCCATCCAACCCAGGTTAAGAAGCACCGCTGCAGATGCTCGGAATCCACGGCCACGTGCGACCGGACCGAACAAAACACATCTCTTCACATCAGCCATTATTCCCCCTGCACGGCTATTAGCGTGACCCTGCCTTTTTGCTGTGTTTTGTTATTTTCCACACACACTCCCACACACTCACGCGGCAGACGGTTTTCAGCCGAGCCGCCCGTGAAGCCGTCGGCGCCCCCCCCCCCCGTATCAGACTGATGACGGAGCTAAACTCCACTGTGTCAGAGCTCTTTGAATTACAATCCTCTTCACACTCCATTGGAACAGTGAAATTGGCCACCTCACATTTTTTTCAGTTATTACCATTGGATATTGCCAAATGCAATTACGGAGGGGAGAGGAAAAAAAAAAAAAAGAAAAAAAAAAAAAAAAAAGCGTGTCTCTCAGCTGAAGTGTGACTTTGACGGGTCCCGGGACGAACCCGGTCCCATCCCAAAGGTGAAGAGATTTCGTCATGTGGCTTGTTTGTGTGATTTATCGGCAAATCATGTAAAGTTTCCCTCTCCCCGTCTGAGCCCCGATGGTTCATTCCGCCTGTTCTGAAAGCGTTGAACGTTACTGTGAATTCATCAGAAACAATCTTCCCGAAAAAAAAAAGGGGACATGGGATATATTTTCAAGACCGAAGTGCCAGGTAAAAATAGTCGGCGTTGCAAGCTGAGCGTTCCTCCATCCCCATCATCTCTCATATTATGTATGCTAAACCATCACCGGCAGCACTTATTTCACTTGATCCTCAAAGATATCTCTGGGGTTCGGAGCGGCAATCACTTCCCCCGCGCCGCATCTTAATGACGGCGATAAAAGCGGCGAGGAGGGGGGAGGGAAGGGCAGAGGAGAGGATGAGCGGGGAGGTTCGCGCCTCGGGTTCGATTCCAACAGGAGGTCTTTCCGTGTTGGGTTTCTTCAAAGGTCTCCTCTCTCGCACCGACTACTTCATATCTTCTCTCGCTACGTCCGTCAATCTTCTCTTCGGTCTTCTTCCAGACCTCCTGCCTGGCATCTCCCATTCCAGCATCCGTCTAACAATATAGCACCTATCCCTCCTCTGTCCATGACCCAACCATCTACGTCTGGCTTCTCTGAGCTTCTCTCCAAAACATCTAACATGTGCCGTCCCTCTGATGGACTCATTCCTGATCCTCTCCATCCTGGTCGCTCCCAAAGAGAAGCTCAACATCTTCGTCTCTGCTACCTCCAGCTCTGCCTCCTGTCTTTTCTCCAAACCATCCATCATCTCTGCTCTCTCCACTGTCTCCTCCACCTTTCCTTTCATTCTGGCTGATGTTCCTCTATCTCATAGAACCCCTGACACTTTTCTCCACCCATTTCCAACCTGCTTGGACCCTTTTCTTTATCTGAATGGCAAATAGAAACGGATATTAAAATAAATCTGAGGGAACGTACTTCCTCCAGAGGCGTCCTCACAGGGGTTTTGATGACACCTGAGATGTAGCTCTTGCTCTTTTAAGGATTTGTGGGCGGTTGGAAGCAAAAAAAAAAAATGCTGAAGGGGAGGCAAAAATAAATAAATCCGTCGGAATAAATGCCTTTGAACGAAAAAGGCATACGGGAGGGGCGGAACCGGGTCATCGGCTGAGATTTCGGCACAGATCGTCCGATAGAGTCGGGTCGCGAACTGAGATTGACTTCCCGAGCTAATCCCGCCTGAACTTCTCTGTCAGCCGCTCTGTCCGTTTATCCTTCATCGAGGAGCAGTCGCCCGCTGATCTGTCTGGAAGCTATTTTTTTTAGCGGAGCAGTTTTCTGCTAAAGAATGAACACTGAGCCCTCTGGTGTCCGCGGCCACCGACACATCCCGTCATGAAGTGACTGTGTGGATCAGAAAGCACTGCTGCTGTTGTCGTATCGCAGCCTGTTTTTTATTTTTCAAACCCGAAAAAACATTCTCTTGGATCTGGATCCGATGTTCTTGTCACACTTTGGCGCTCGCTAACTTCTTTTCAAGGTGCATTGCTATACTTTTGACTGAACAGGTTAGATGGGACAACTTAAGTATAATAACAACACATAATCGTGTTGAAATCGTCCTGTCGTGGCAACTGGACTTGAATTTCTTCACCTGAAGAAACCCCTCATCCCAGGGGCTTCTTCGGAACAGGCTGAAGAAGCCTCTGGGATGAGGGGTGAAACGTCTTCAAGCGAAGAAATTGAAGTCCAGCTGTCACGACAAGCAGATTTCGGCAGAATTCACCAGGACCTGGATGATTGACAGCCTCCACAGAAAAATAACATATAATATTAAAAATACTACTACTACTACTACTACTACTACTACTACTACTAATAATAATAATAATAATCACAATAATAATCGTTATAATAATAATAATAATAATAATAATAATAATAATAATAATAATAATTACAATAAAATAATTGTTATTATTATTATTATTATTACTATTATTATTATTATTATTATTATTATTATTGTGATAATTGTAATGATCTAACAATAATAAAAATGACCACAACAATAATAACAATGGTAACAATGATTGTAGATAATAATAACTGCATAAGAATAATAATAATAATAATCATTATTATTGTTGTTGTTTTTGTTGTTTTTGTTATTTTCCTTGAGGAGTGAATCAGAGAGTGAATTATGCCAAAGGTTTGTGTCCCATCTTATGTGTTCAGTCAAAAGTATGGCAATGATTACCTTAAAAAAAATTACCTAGCATGAAATAATAGTAATTACTTTTATTATGATTTTATTTTTACAACATTATTTCATTTTATAGCATTTATTTTATAGCATATAGCATTATTCTTATCAATATTATTGTCGTTGTTGTTGCTGTTACTCCCTATAGCTATGGTCACAAGCTAGCGAGTGACCAAAAGTAATTTTCAATTACATTATATTAATTCAGTCGGTTGTTTTGTAACTTTCATTCATTCATTCATTCATTCATTCATTCATTCATTCATTCATTCATTCATTCATTCATTCATTCATTCATTCTTTATCTATGCCACTTGTCCTGCTCTCCAGGTTGAGAAGGTGGTGATGGTATTGGTACTGCTCCCAGCTTTCATGAAAGAGACATAAAACCATTCACCCTCTCACTCACCAATCTGGACAATTCAGGGTCTCCAATGAACCTCCGGCATGTTTTTGGACTGTGGGAGGAACCCGGAGTACCCTGAGGAAATCCATGCAGACATGGGGGAGAGCATGGAGACTCCACACAGGAGGGCCTCCTGTGGGGAATCCAACCAGAGACCTTCTTGTTGTGAGGTGGAAGCGCTAAGTACTGTGTGACTATGACGCCCAGATTCATAACTTTCATATAAACACAAATAACATATGAATAATCCTAACAAATCTGTCTTGTAGGGGGAAGGGGAAGATCTGGGTTAACGATAATAATAATAATAATAATAATAATAATAATAATAATAATAATAATAATAATAATAATAATAATAATAATAATAATAATAATAATAATAATAATAATAATGACACCTTCTCAAATGTATAGTCGTTCTGGTTTGACAGGTACATCCAGACATGATGCAATATATCATCTAAACACTCAATTTTTTTGTCTTTGTTTTCATTTGGGGGTAGAAAATGTTCTTGCACCGCTGCCTTTATCCATTTCTCAATAGCATTTTGCAGCGTCTCCCCCCCCTGTCTGGCGCATCGCGCATTAAAATGAAAACACAACGTCCAGTCGCTGCAGCGTATCGTTCGAGGCGGAGGCAGACGAGCTCAGCTTCACATCAAAAGGAAACTCATCCAAATATATTTGTGAGGTTAATATTTATTTCACAGTCGATAATCAGTCAGCTGACAACATCACTTCTGTCTATCTGTGTCCATCTGTTATTAATTGATACCATTTCGAACAGCATGTCTTATCTCCTGCGCTCTGCAGCAATGAGGCTTTTTTGTTCTTTCTTCTTTGCAAGAAGTTTCACTTACAATTCCTGCTATTTTTTTTTTTTTAGCTGAAGATTAACTATCACTGTCAGATTTATGGTATGCATTAAAATGGAGATAAATCCATTAATCTGATCTGGCTTCGTTTCCAGATTGCGGTCGTTCGTCACAGCTTTGATGATAACCGTATTCGCGTATTGTATGTTTGATGGAGAAAAATCACATAGAAGGACAAGTTCTTAGGTCCAACTCTCATATATGCAAAATGTTATAACAGATGGCCTTGTAAGCTCGGTGTCGCAGGATAAATGATTTAAGTAATGGCGTTGAAAGGCGCCCCCGGTCATCCCTCCTGGTTTTAACCCCTCAA
This sequence comes from Fistularia tabacaria, assembly GCA_901007705.1. Lineage (NCBI taxonomy): Eukaryota > Metazoa > Chordata > Actinopteri > Syngnathiformes > Fistulariidae > Fistularia > Fistularia tabacaria. The sequence continues at coordinate 30,367 of CAAKHD010006100.1, forward strand.
GTTCAACTAGATGTCACGTGTCTTATATGGATACATGTATATTTTTTGTATTAGATGGATTGTAAGAGCTCAGACTGCAGAGCAGCCGCTACAAGCTCACGCTGTATGTGGGACAAGGGGCGGAGCCTGTGCTTTTACATCTATCCTGCGGCGTATATCACCTAAAGTGCTGCTTGAATTACAGTAAAATGGATATGATCCACCTATACAGTGGTGCATCATCTAATCGAGCGTGTCTAAGTTCAGTTAAAATGGCGGAGTTCAACCTGACTCATGTAAGCAATGCAGTCGTGCATGTTGGCAAAGGCAAAGTCAAGCTTTACTGTCAATTTTTCCACATGTTCGAGACAAACGGAGGAATCGAGAGGATGTTTCTCATGGTGACATGAAATGAACAAAAGAACAATAACGAAGTGCACATTGACAGTAAAGTGCAAAATAAACATCAAACTATCAAGTAATCTATCGCACTGAGGTGAAAGGATGGGCCGAGATTTGTAAATATATGCCATTTGAATGTTGAGACTAGCAGCTGAGGTTCCTGTCAGTAAGAAGAACCATAAAATAGCAGCTTGATGATCGCAGGTGAGAAAATGAAGCGGATCGCAGCGCTTCTCCGTTGTGGTTCTCGCAGCTTCTGCCCCACAGCGACACATCCGGTCAGGATGGAGGAAAGTGTACGTGATGCCAAGGAAGCAGAGGTGCCTTGTTCATGTAGCGTTGGTGGTCCAGGAGAGGTCCTCACTGATGTGCTCCTCCAGGACTTTGTTGGTGCAGCAGCACCGTTGACGGTCAGTCTCCACAATCTCCTCAGCCTGGCTGACCTTCAGCAGAAGGTTGTTGTCTCTGCTGCTGTAGCTAGAAGGTCCACCTCTTTTCTTGGTGATGAGACCCACCAGAGTTGGGTCGTCCGCAAACATCACCATTTGAATGCTATCCAGACCAGTGGTCCCCAAACTTTCTTGCACCACGGACCGGTTTCATGTCAGACAATATTTTGCCTTTCAGGTGTGGCGGATAAATAAAACAAAATTAAATGATAGGATCAGCATGAAAACTGGTATTTTCTACATATAACTCATCATGTATCATGATATATAATATAATACTTGAGAAGCTCGTGTTTTAATGCCGAATGCTTGTTGTCCAAGTGGCGAAGCAGTTTTGAGAGCTTCATTTCCTCATCAGACACCCGGTTGCGGCATATTCTGCAGAGCAGGCTCAACGCGTGGGAACGACCCGTTGCAATAAATCCACATTTCAAGTAGGACTCCTGGTATCATCGGTTAAATGCAGCTTTCTTTTTCTTTCTTTCTGTCTCCTCACTGGCTCTTTTACCCCTTTTTAACTTTCCAGAGACCTTTGTTTTTTGTTCATTTTGCTTGCTTGGGGGTTTCAATGTAGCGGTAATGTGTCAGCGGCCGGCGCAGCCCCTTTAAGACTTTAAGAAGGTAGCGGATGTGGCTAAGACATGTGACCGAGGCAGAGTGAGTCATCGACAGAGAATCCGGTCATTTTCCAAAAATTAAAATCGAATAAAACATCGTTCTGAATCAGATGATAAATAAATCGGAAATAATGGAAGTTATGTTTTCTTTCTGTGCGGCCCGGTACCAGTTGGGGTTGGGTGCCGGTGATCTAGACCATGTTTCCTGAACTGAGAGTCATTGGAGGGTGCTGGAGAAAAAAAAACGCTGTCCGGGCAAGAGACGGATTCACTCTGGACAGGTAATCATATATGCAACCATTCACCCTCTCATTCACAGGTCATGCAGACACCAACAATGATTCATTCACTCATTCATAGGTCATATAAAGACAATCAACCATACGACTATTCACTCCCATCATTATTATATATAAATTCCTTCTTTGTGTCTTTTTGGGAAATACAAAAGAGCTTGAGAAAAAAAAAAAAGGAAAAACACGCACATCTTCTGCCAGGTAGGGATGGGTGCTGGATCAAAAATATCAACCAAATCAAGATTTGAAAAATATAATTTATTTTAAATAGAGCAAAGAATATTTATAATAGCATGACGTTTCGAGGAAAACTCCGCTCTTCTGCGGATGCTTCCCGAAATATGTTAAACAAACATGTCGTTATGGCACCATTTTTAAAGGAAATTATCATGTGATTGATTCCCTCTTTTTTTGTTTGCGCCTCTTGTTTGATGTATAATTTCAATTCACATTTTCACATTTCAATACTATCTTCAACTTGTTAGGAACTCTTTGTCTAGTCCCCCCCCTGCACATAGCCTGTATGTACATTGTATGCTCGAATCCTCTGATCAATAATGCTCAGTTTCATCCCTGTCCATTTGTCAAGAGTATCTGTTTCTTGGGCCTTTTCTCAAAACAAGTTGAAGAAAAGGTTAAAATGTTTAAATGGGAAAATGAAAATTATATGTCTCACAAGAGACGCAAAAAAAAAAAACTTTCAAAATGGTGCCTCAATATGATGTTTTTGAAACATATTGTGGTAGGCATCTGAAGAAGAGCAGATTTTCATGCTATCATGGATTTTCTTTACTCGATGTAAAATAAATGATCTTTATTTTTGGAGCACTCTTGCTGTGCGGATTTTTGCAAACTTTTATCTCGTGAAATTCCCGTCAAGCTCAGTCCTCTTTTTCCTCTTGTGACAGCAGCGAAGCAGCAAGACTGTGAGTCCAAAAACAGCTGCTTTGTTTTAGGAAAACAACCTTTTCGGCGGCGCGTCCCAGTTTCGAGCAAATGTTCATCCCTGCCGTGGGTTACTGACAAATCCACAAGTCGCCCGGGTGCTATTTCAGCATTCGCTAACATCGACTGGTTGTTCCCTCCCTTCGCCGCTGACCTTGCTTGTCCTTGCGCTGAATCTCTGCTTCGTACAGTTTTTTCCCCATTTGCAATTCCCAAAACGGCAAAGTTTGGGTGTTAAGTGGCGGTGATGTATTGAAAAAGTTGCAGAAACTGCTTTTGAACGGGGGCGTCCTTCAAGGCTCGCAGGATCTGAAAGGGAGGAGCTCCTCCTGCTCCTCTCCTGCTTTCTACATTCACCTTGACTGATGTCTCAACCGTCAATCGCAGTTGTGGAGCTCCTGCCGCAACAGAAAGCGAACAGGCTGGAAGAAACCTTCTCACCCAATCACAACCTTTGACCTGCTGTGCCTGCAGGCGGCGCGCAGCATCAGCACCTTTAGCTCATGGTGGATTTCTGACCAAAGGGCCGCTATAATTTGGTTTGAATGGGTTTCCTCCGGGTTCTCCGGTTTCCTCACACATGCAGGAGGTTCAGCGGAGGCCCTGAATTTGTGTGGATGAGAGGATGAATGGATGCTTCTTTTTCTGTATGACACATGAGTGAGAGAGTGAATGGTTGTTTATCTCCATTTGACGTGAATGGAAGAGTGAATGTTGCATGTCTACGCTTGGTCCCGATGAATGATTAACGCTATAGATAATGAATGAATGAATGAATGAATGAATGAATGAATGAATGAATGAATGAATGAATGAATGAATGAATGAATGAATAACTGGCAGGGACGTGCGTTGAGGTTCATGGCTGGTGACTTCAGGCACTGACTTCATGACCATCAGATTTACAAACATACCAACCCTGCAGAGTCGCTTACTCAGCATTTGATTGGCAGCAGGTAACGGCGAATCGCGGCCGTGTTGTGATCGCACAAGAAACTAGTAACACACATACAGTTGTGGACAAAAAACACTGTGCATTGGAAATGTAGTTCACAGAGCAAAAGTGTTTCGACATTTTAAGAGCGACATACAGAGAGACAGCAATCCGGTCTTAGTCAGCGCATGCTAGCAGTCAGCCGGAATCTACGGTGAGGCTCAACAGTCCGTGGCCTCACCGCACGTCTCTTCTCAGTATTTGAACAGTAAATGTGAAAATCCAGCGATTTTGAATAAAAACAATCTAAGACTGGCGAAGTTAAGTGAAAAATACCTTCATAGTGCAAATCACTGACAAATGTAACCATTTAGTTCTTTTTTTTCATTTTACCTCTTTCTGAAGATTGGCAAGTGAGGCAGGGCCTCTCCCGCCTCCCCTGACTGCACGTCACTGAATACTAGGTAGTTGAAAAATAATGATTTTCATAAAAATATGAGCAACAGAAGTAAGAAACTCAACAAGGAGCTGAAGGAAAGAATCTCTATGATCTTCTATTTACCCTGCGAGCGTGAATAACAAATACTTGGGAGGTTTTCAGACATCTGACACGAGGAGGGTTTGGGGAGGATCTCCAGGATCGCCGTCCACACCTGCTTCAAGAGGAACGGCGCCGAAAACAAACACTCCCACCGACGGTCCAGATGAAGGGAACGCAAGAAAGAAAGAAAGTTTTTCACCGATCAATTTCTGCGGCCCTGTATTTTCCTCACCGAAGCTTCCTAAGCGCCGATGCTGGTGTCATTTTCCATTGAAAGTTGTTGTGATCCTCCCTCTCCAGACAATTGACAGCCTCGGTTCGTTCGCCTCACCCGCTCCCCCTTCGTGTCGCCGCCGTTTTCTTTTTCGGAGGGGCTCGAAACTGTAAAACGCCGTTTCTTTTCCAGTCCCGCGCCATGTCGGAGATCATCCCCGGCACACGTGCGTTGAGAGGCGGCTGCATTCGGCAGTCCACCAACCCGCTAACTGGAATACACCAGAGCACAACTCCCCGGAGAGGAACGTGACAAGCAGCGGCGTGCCAGCTGTCAGGTACGCTGACAGCAGGAGGTGTAACTCATAACGACAAGTAATTCTCGATGGGAAGTGTGTGTGTGTGTGTGTGTGTGTGTGTGAGTGCGAGTGTGTGTGTGTGTGTGTGTGTGTGTGTGTGTACATTTGCCCGTTTTTTTCGCCAAGCGCACCTTATGCTCGCAGACAAAGTCCTTTGTCAGCTGTTTGTCCCGGGTAAATCTCAGGGAGATACTTGGGGCAGTTTAGCGGTAAGCATAAATATAATGTTATACAGAGTTTCTCCTGAGGTACGGCATAAATTATATCGTACATATTCCATATTCATATTCTTCTTTTCCCCTCGTTTATTCTATTATTCTCATTTGCATGATTGAGTTCCACTGATGCCCAGGTTACTACCTGCCGTGTGAGTGATATTATGCTACAATATTCACATTATGTTGCGTTTGAAGAAAGGGATTAAAATGAGCAATCATACAGTGCAGTTCAATGTTTTTAACAGATTCAAGAATTATCCAATGAGTCAGTCGATGAATGGATGAATGCGTGTTTTGCGTAATATGTGGACGAATGAATGTGTTGGTCAATGTACGGATGAAGGGATGTTTGAGTCAATGAATGAGTGAATTAATACAGTGTGTTAGTTAATTTATGGATGCGTTCATGTGACTATCAATGTGTTGATGATTTCATGTTTTAGTTAATGAACGGATGAATTCATGATTTAGTCAATATGTGGATGAATACGTCTCTTAGTTTATGCACGGATGAATTGATGTGTTGCTCAATGAATGGATGGAGGGATATCTTTGTCAATGTGCGGATGAATGTATGTTTCCGTCAATGTGTGAATGAAGTCATGTTTTAACGAATGAACGGATGAACTTCATGTATTGATGGATGAATGGATGAATCCCTGTTTCCATGAATGAATGGATGAATTCACGTTTCAGTAAACGACTGGCCTTAAGGAAGTTACAAATCCGAAAAGACACACGAAAACTCCTCGCACGATCATCTTCTGTGATATCACGTAACGACGAACGGCGCTGCCCTCTCGTCTATCAAAGCCGTCGCCACGGTTACCAACCATCGCTTCATCGCTTCTGGGTTTCGAGATGGTTTTGAAAGCAGGTGTATGTGCACCCGTGCACATGACATTTTTAAAAACGATCGCCAACGGGAAATACATTTCTATGCGGTCGTACATCGCTGTCAGATGCCCTCAGCGTGGAGCACGAGCGTGGACAGTCCTGCACAGAGTGTGTAACCATTTGTAATTTGAGTGTGTCAGCTCATGAGTGGGACCCCCCCTGAGGGTACATAGGTATGTTCCTGTTGAAGTGTGCTGACATTATTATTGGTTGTTCACATTTGTCTGGAGCGTGCATGAATCAATGTACATGTGACAGCGCTCGTGTGTGTGTGTGTGTGTGTGTGTGTGTGTGTGTGTGTGTGTGTGTGTGTGTGTGTGTGTGTGTGTGTGTGTGTTCGGTGCGCTTTGTTGATGTCAGTGGGCAGCAGCCACAGCCCCCACGGCAAAGTCTGTCCATTAGTCTCTGTCACAGCGCAGCTGCACCTCCATATTTCTAAAGCCTAGGAGCTTACTGACACTTTATCATCTGCAAACTGAGCCTCTAAAGAGGTCCAATTAGATGCACGCTGCTCCAACAGGAGCCAGGGGGCTTATCTTACATCCTCTGACAATGCAGTTTAACGCTGAGAAATAGCACATACCAGAACGTGTGGGCAAATCTCAGTCGGGTCAGAGAGCGGAATGTGTGCGGCGCACGGAACGTGCTAGATCTGTACGATATTCCAAATCCAGAGGAGACGGACCGGTGTGTGTGTGTGTGTGTGTGTGTGTGTGTGTGTGTGA
>CAAKHD010006100.1:60642-76053 GCA_901007705.1 Fistularia tabacaria
GGGGGGGAACGGGGGGGTGGAGGTTCTCCGGGGGGGGGGGGGGGGGGGGTGGCTGGGTTGCAAGGGGGTGGGGTGGGTGGGGGGGTGGGGGCGCATCGAGAGAGCGGTTCTGCATTAGGGCTGTTTTATTCGTGGATGTGTATGCATGAGTTCTGCATCGAATGGGCGCAAGAACCGCCCCAGATCCGCCGGGAACATCTTCCAGATCGGCAAACCTCTCTACCGGGACCCGCAGCGGAGGGAGAGCACGGAGAGCACCCGCAAAGCCCAGCGCGCCGTGGCCGACTGCAGGATGGTAGGTCTGCTTCACACCTCCACCCCCCTGCACGGTGCACGGTGCACGGCGCCTCCGATAAGGAATGCATTTCTATATCCCCCCCCCCCCCATCCAGCCCTGCAGCCCCAGCGGCTCTTTGTTCTAGGACGATCGACTGCATGCGGGATGCACAGCTGTTAGCAGCTGCAGGGGTGGTGGTGGTGGTGAGGTGTAATCCGGGGGAGAGGGGGGGGGGCGAAAAATAGCGCGGTTGCACGCCGGTGCAGCCCCCGCGGCCCGGCCCGGCCCGCCCGGCCCGCAGGCGGACCGCGCCGGCTGCGTTCTGCGGCCGCAGTTTTATAACCGGCCCCGGATTTCGCGATTTTTTTTTTTTTTTTTTTGTCTTCCTGGCAAGGCGTTTGCGTGTGCGTGTGCACGATCGTGACGCGCAGCGGGCCCCTCAAACGCGGACCGAACGCTTCGCGTCTTCCCGCGGAGCCCGGATGCTACGGGCGTGCGTGTGCGTGTGCACAACTTGAGTCATAGAGAGTAAATAAATAAACACATCATGCACACTTAGCAGGCCCATGTTTTTTATTTCATTTATTTATTTATTTTTTGCAATGCGCCACTTTTATTTCGATGGTTGTTTTTCGCGCCCGGTGCTTCTTGCAGCGGTGCTGCAGAGGCGTGCAGCCGCCGTGCACCTGCAGCCGTCTGGACCCGACGAGGACCATCTCATCCCTCCCTCTCTCTTTCCACGTCGGCCAGTTGAATGCGGTGCTTCCGGCCCGCTCTCCGCTCACCTGTGCGTGTGTGTGTGTGTGTGTGTGTGTGTGTGTGTGTGTGTGTGTGTGTGTGTGTGTGTGTCACTTTACCCCAGATCGTCCAGGAGTTCAACACACTCGTTGCTCTGTACCGTGAGCTGGTCATCTCCATCGGCGAGATCACCGTGGACTGTCCGTCCCTGCGGGCCGAGATGCTGAAGACCCGAACCAAAGGCTGCGAGATGGCGAGAGCCGCGCACCACAGCCTCTCCCTGATCTCGGGGTGAGTAGCGGAAGACGCCCGGCTCTGTCCGCGGTGCTGGAAGCGGCTCACTTCACCGGTCTCCAGTCCGCATAAGCACAGCGTTTGTGGCACTTAAGCTCCTCCAGACTTGAGAGAAGTCTTGTCATGACCTTGACACGTCTGCGTGGCAGCGGGAGCGGCCTCACCAGGAGGCGGCCAGATGTTTCCACCTGCACCCTCTCACCTGCAACTTTAACGCCCTGAGTCGGGATCCAAGCCGACTCCTTTATTATTCCGACTTTTCTGCTTGCGAAGCAGGACTTGCTTTCGAGGCGATGATGTGCTTCTTCGTGCGAGTTGCAGCGGTGCACTAAAACACGTAATGGAGTGCACGACACCGTGTCGTAAGCACATTTCTTTAACCGTGGCGGCGCGGCGGTTAGCGCTTCCGCCTCATAGCAAGGAGGTCCCTGGTTGGATTCCCACCGCAGGCCTTTCTGTGTGGAGACTCCGTGTTCCTCCGGGTTCCACATGCAGGGAGGTTCATCGGAGACCCTGAACAGCCCCGAGCTGTGAACCCTTGCTGTCGTCGGTCTCTCGCCCAATGACGGCTCCAGCGACCCCGCGACCCTGAGCGCAGGATAGGCGGTTCGAGAAGATGAATGAATGATAAGAACCAGGAGATGTCGATGACTGTCTGCATTAAATCAGCGTCACACAGTCTCTGTAGTTGAAGTTTTCCGCACAACCTTGTTCTCCACATCCTTGTGTTGCTTCAGGGAAACCAGAAACGTCCCCAAAACCTTCGAACAAAGAAATCAGTGAGACTTAACTTCATGCAAATGCCTGAGAACTGCAGGATTCTCTCTGCCGGTTGCATTACACCATGAATACCTTCAGGAGCTTCCTGCTCATTCCACTGTCTGATGTCCAATACTTGTCACTGCGCCGCTAATGTTCTAAATCGGGTGACGGGTACATGTGGCTGTAAATAGCAGTGAGACCGGTAGTGATCCATCAAGCTGTGTCAGGACGTTCTCACCAGGCCTTAACACCTTACCTGCGGGTCTCTTCTGAGCACATTACTGGGTCCTGCCACTGCCACTCGGACAAATACTTTCTCTATTATGAAAGCATCCTGTCGTTTCCTCCATACATTTTTTTAAAATAGTATTTTATTTTATTTTATTTTATTTTATTTTATTTTATTTTATTTTATTTTATTTTATTTTATTTTATTTTATTTTATTTCATTTTATTTTATTTTATACAGTCGCACGTTTTCCGACCATAGATGGAGAATCACGCAGAATCTCCAGGCTTGTTTGAACGGTTTCATCAGGAGACGTCGGCCTCTCGCAGATCCACCAATTGGGTCGGATGTATCTGTTACAAATCAGAAACTCATGTGTGGAAATGCCTTCTCGTACTCGCCGACCTCAGCCGAGTTTCAGTTCGGCTCAGATGTTTGTATTTGGTTGAAACTAGGTCGTCGCCCGATCAGATTCCTTCATCTTAAAAAGGTTGACATCCTCATAGATAACGGGATATTGTGTTTATATTTAAAGCAGCTCTGTTGGTCTTCATTCATTTGTTCAGGTCGCGCAGCTCTGATCACTCTGGTGACGGGTTGAAAAAAACGCTCTGTGACAAAAGGGACTCGGAGGACAAACAAACCTCCATCTTCTCCTTCACTCGTTGGTTCAACCGAGGGGCTCTGATGAACCTCCTGGAGAACCCTCGCAGACGCGGGGGAGAGCGTGGAGACTCCACACAGGAGGGAATTGAACCGGGGAGCTTCTGAGCGGAAGTGCCGCCCGCGCCATCGCAGCCTTCACGTTTTCGAAATCGTGAGCGTTGGATGCAACGCGTGCATTTGAAAAGAGGAGCTCAGAGAAGACGCATCAATCCTGGATCAACCGGATTATTTCGGTTGAAAAGTACCCAGGATATCGCGGGAAAACCAAACCCCGGCGGGCCTCAGCGAGCGCGTCTGCACCGCAGACGTGCCGCCGGACTGTCGATGAAGGGCGACACGAGGCCCCGGGATTCACGACATCTTCGGCGGGGCCGAGAGATTCAGAGGACGTCTCACTCGTTCGCCGCAAATCACCGCGAATAAGAGCATAAGGTTTCCTTAGCCGCCACTAAGGCCCTAACGGAAAGATGTGTGCGGGGCCTTTGGACGTCCTTCCGCTGGATGTTCCTCTGTGCTCCTGCAAACCTATTTTTGCGCTCAATAATTCATCCACTTGCTGCGTTGCGATTTTTTGAGAATGCCGCCCTTCATGCGTCGCACGCGTGACGACGTTCCTCCGTTGAACTGACAGGGGGTTTCGGGGCCACGTTCGCGCGACACAGCGCAACCCGTCCGTCTTTGCTCGCTTTTTAAAGCAGGGCTTTTAATCTGCCGTCCTTTGGCTGCTCTTTGCATGATTTTGTTGATTTTTTTTGATTTTTTTTTTTTACACTGTTCTATTTATAGACACCGTGCAGCTTTACATGAATATTATACAAAGCAGCGCCGCTCGCTCTGAGCGTCCCTCTCCAGGAGAGACTTTTCATCCCCGTCCACCCGACGGGACACGTGAAAGCCGGAATTAGACGCCGCCGATTATTCTTCCCTTTAATCAAATAAAGCCGGCGTGTCCGAGCGGTTAGAGCGGCGCAGGAAAGCCGATAAGCGGGACGGCGCGGAAGGCAGCTGTGCTCCGGCGGACAGAAGCCGCGACGGCTGCGCGCAGACAAAACAAGGGGAGCAAAGGGGTCATGGCTCGGCGTGAAGGCCGCGGCGCCGGAGCGCTTGCGGCAGGTGCGGGTCCAAAAGATCCGAGCCCCCCGCTACTTTCCCCGGCGTTATCGCACCCGCTAAATGTCACCTGCTGTTTCTTAACACGTGGCTTCACGTGGCTGTTCGCCCGCGGAGGTCTCTCATAAAATCAGCTCCGGGTAAATAAATGATGCTTTGAGTGGTTCTTTGTGTCGGGACTTTTTTTAATTATTTTTTTTAACGTATCCTGCTTTTTTATTTTGAGGCACTTAAACGCGCCGCGACGTCGAGACCGCGCTCGTAAAATAATAAAATTCAGCAAAAAATGCGGCGCTCAGGAGCGGCGCTAGCATGTTGACACGGAGCCATCGGACCGTGTCTAAAGACGCAAACCCGCCTTTGTGCGTCCATCAGCTACACACCACCAAAGTGGTGTTTGGTTTTTCATATTATTGTTAAAATCATACACATTTACGTACGCATTGAGCAAAACATACACGATGCATACCCCTATTTCTCTGTTTCCACACGTGCACGCCACCCTATTCCGAGCGGCTGCAGCACGAGTCACGATGGTAAATAAAACAAAAAGGGTCATTTACGAGATGTGACGAGATAATGATGTTTTATAGCGGTGCTCGGTGTGTGGCGGAGGTACGCTTTGTGACTCCTCCGGCGTAAATTCAGCCCCCCCGCCTGTTTCAGGCCAGAGGACGGAGAGATCCACCCGGAGATCTGCAGGCTGTTTATCCAGCTGCAGTGCTGCCTGGAAATGTACATCACCGAGATGCTGAAATCCGTCTGCTTGCTGGGCTCCCTGCAGCTCCACAGGAAAGGTGAATGCAATATATATATATATATATATATATATATATACATATACACATGATAAAATGATTTTATTTTTATTTTGTTGCCATTTTAATTCACGCTGAAAGGAAATCTCGCTCTTTTTCGTGCATATTAAAAAGAGCCACATCGATATTCTTCTTTTGCAGGTTTTTAAAATTTTTTTCTCTTGATGGTCGCCGGCTTTCTCATGTGTAGACGACACAGTCTCAGGCTCTCCGTGTTGCAGGTAAGGACTCCTCCTGCGGCCCTCCGGGGCTGGACAGCAAAGCTGAGGAGAGCTCAGACATCCCCATCCTGGAGGACACTTCTTCCTCCCCCACCGAATGTCCGCAGCTCTGCTGGCTGGTCGCCACCGACATCGAAAACATAGAAAAGTAGGTGGACGTGTGGCGCCGTTCGAACGCCCAAGTGTTCTTTGGCTTCGCTGAGACATGAAGGTTTTCTCTCCAGGCTCTTCTTCAGAGCTGGAGGCCCCTTTGGCCCCGGGGTCTTAAAATTACCGGTGTTTGTACGAAAGGTGAGATCGACAATGCAAACACAAACACGAGTGGTTAGCGCTTCCTGCTCAGTGAGAAGGTCCCAGCTTGGATTGCCACGAGTCTCCATGGTCTCCTCACGTCTGAGTGGGGTTCCTCCCACAGCCCGAACACCTGCGGGAGCTTCACTGGAGACCCTGAGCTGTCCGGACGTGTGAATGACAGGGCGAACGTCGTGATCGAGCGGTCCAGGGTGAACCCGCCTCCCCCCGATGACTAATTGTCACAGGAATTGCTTTGATTTGATGGATTAATTCGATAGCTCACAGCACACAAACACACACACACACACAAACACACACACAAACACACACACACACACACACACACACACACACACACAGAATCTCACGAGGAACGTTGATTTTGCAAATATTTCAAGCAGGATATCTTGACACCCGACACTTTGTGAAACGTCTTGCTCCCCTTCTTGCAGGGATATGAGGGAGATGAAGAACCTTCTCAGTAAACTCAGGGAGACAATGCCTTTACCACTGAAGAACCAAGGTATGTCAGACCGACGGCCGACGACCCCCCCGCCCCCGAAAAAAAAACAAAAACGATGTTCCGCGCAGAAAATCCCACTTGACCGTCTGTTCTTGTGCCCAGACGACAGCAGTTTGCTGAACCTGGCTCCCTACCCACTGGTCCGACAGAGGAAGAGACGGTTCTTTGGGCTTTGTTGCCTGGTAACAACCTGAGGGCCCCGCCTTTGTGGGTAGGAAGCAGCGACAAAGACACCATTACCCACTGTCCGTCACCACTCGTGTCTCCCACCAATATATTACTGCCATTTTCAAGATGAATTGTCTTTTTCTCTTTTTTTAAAGGCTGCCCATTTTATAATTTTATTTTGTAATACAGAGAATAATTGTAATTGCAATGTAATTTAAAGAAAACGAAAAGTCACAAACATATATTTTAAGATATTTTGCAACAGATTTTCCCTTTTTTTCGGTAAAACAAGTCAGATACCCGGTTGTCCGACGTAAAAGAGAACGACGGGTTCTTTAAGACAAATGGCTTCAACTCTGAGTGAATGAAACGAGGATTATTGTACAAAAAAAAAAAAAAAAGAAGAATTAAAAAAGGGAATATAATTGTCTGTTTTTGTCCAAAATAATGTGATAACTTGTGGGGAAAAAAAAAAAAAAAACGCCATCCAAATGTTTGAGGACGCGCTGGCAAAAGACAAAGTAACAGCTTGTTCTGTCGAAGGCTGAGACGGCAGGTTTGTTCAGAGTGCGTCCAATGTATATTACAGTCTCTGTTATTTTTCGTTTCTTGCTGTTTTTCTTCTCAATGTACTTAATTTAGTCTTCCATAAACCAAGAACCTGTATAACTCTCCAGCTTCAAATGGAATATATGAGAAAATGATTGAAAACTTCTTTGCACACAATACCTATCTATCGATTCAGACATTAGACTTGTATATACACATGCTCTTTATGCGATGCACAGTGAGTTATTTTCAGAGAGGAGGTCGGCAAGCCGAGGCTTTAGGGGTTTGTGTGTCGTGTCGGGATGCAGACGGAAGGCAGGCAGCATGGGACTTGCTTATCAACGACGATTATCAATGTTTAGGGCCAACGGAAGGCGCAGTAGGCAAAGCTGATATAGATCATTTTACATTGTTAATAAAAACTTTTGTTATTGAAACAAATCCACAGGGCTGTCCTTTTCTGGCGTGTAGTTCTCCGGGTTGTCCACCAGATGGAGACAAAGCACAGGATAAACGCGTCCACACGCAGGCTGGGGTGAAACGAGATGATCTCACACGATCAGGTCATGTGGCTGATGGTAAACAATGACGTCGGTGTTTTGTACTCATTCTTTATCACACATGTCCAAATGGAGTTTATTTTAACCTTCATTGAAATATTAAATATGGATAATCAATGAGAAGATATTTGATTTCAAAAAATCCCAGGGCAGTCTTACGTTGATGTTTATCGAATGGAAGTCATGATAAAATGATCCTTCAGCGGACAAATTGTGTCCAAATCATTTTTTAATCCCTAATAATAACAACGGTGTTTGTACATCGTTTCAGAAACTCAATGCTAACATTACTAAAAGAAACATATTTATAAGATTAATCTAGAAATAAAAGGAACTTTTCTGGGCCATCCATTGTACCAGCAGATGTTTTAGGATAATTTTGATTTTATGAATAAGTATGAGGTTAGGACAATAATTCATAATTAAAAAAATGACATGTATCACATATTAAGATATTAGATTTTCATTTTCATGGTTTACAAGAAAGTGGGTAAATGAAATTCGAAAGAGAATTTGGAACCGACGTATGTTTCACTTTGTGTGAGCGAGGGGAGCACATCCGTGGATATGTGGCAACTCGCTATCCAGGTAGGTTCGGACACACACACACAATCACACGCACACGCAGACACACAAACACACACACACGCACACACGCACAGAGCCAGAGGTAGGAATAGACTTGTCAGCAGGGGTCGGCTTTGCAGGCCAGGCGCCGTCGGGGATATTAATCGCAGGTCTGCTGCAAAAGACTGTTGCATCTTGGTCCAACATGCGTATTTTAAAAACGGTGATGTCAGGGGATATTGTACAAAATCACACGGATGAGCTTCTATTTTGCACAAAAGTGTAATGTTTTATTTTAAGAGATGCATTTTGGCTGTTACTTTCCCGATGACACACAGCATCGACGTTTGCGCGTGGTTGACGTGTCGTGGTTATTCAAGGCGGTGATATCACATTATTCTAAGAAGGCTGAAGTAACAAAAACGGAGGACGCGTGAAGGTGATCATCCCTCCAGCCTCCTCAGAGGGCGCAGGGCCTGATATCCACGACAGACACCGTTTCTCCTTCACATTGCAGGAGTCCCGCTTCACATTCGCTCATGGTCTGAGCGGGCGTGGTTGCATTATCCCCGACACGGACGCACACGTTAATTCCCGGAGTGATGCAATCCGCGGTCTCCTTGCAGCGGCACTCGTTGGTTATTTCTGAAATGACGACAGGAGACGCTGTTATAATGTATATCCTCGGAGGCAGGCCGTGATCACCTGTTGCGGCTCCCTACCGTCACACGCTTCCCACATCTGACAGTTGGCGCAGGCCACAGTTTTGTTTCGGTGCGGCGCCACACAGCTACTGCCTTCTGCTACTGCGTAGTTCTTCTTCATGCACTGCAGGGCGTGCAGTTTGCACACATTTGACAAGGACTGATTTTCCAGTCACGGGATTGGTGGCGCACACTTCCAAAGAGGCACTAGTAACACGTATAGCATGTCATGAAAAGGTAGATAGGACAGATTATCAAAATAATAATAGTTTTAAGCTGAAAAGCAAACATACTGGCACTCGAAAGGCATCTTGCAGACACATTTTCCTCTGGAAGACTTCTCCCATAGTTCACATTGTGGCGCGTTTAATGGTTGTGGCACAATGACTGTGAGAAATATTAAAATATTGCATCAGAAAAATGCCAAATCCAAATAATAGGCTACCAAGTTTCTTCCAAAAATTGTACCTTTGTTGCATTCAGAATTTGCAGGATCCGGCGAGAATAAGCGATTGGGGTTACACAGAGTCGCCGCTTCTCCGATGAGTTTTTCGCCGGCCGCACAAGACAGGGTCACCTCCTCCCCGATACTGTAGAACTCCTTCAGAGGTGTGGCGATGACGCCCCTGCCGAGGGAGCCCAGCCTGCAAACCAAGTCTGGAAAAGACTCTGTTGGTTACAAAAATGAAAACCGTTCTCCTGTCGCCGATGGAAATTTTTTTCAGAGTTTTGCTCTTACTGATGCAAATCCCGGGGCCGTCGGACCACACCTGATCGGCGGTGCATTCGAGAGTGTTTTGACCGACGAGGTGGAGGCCTGGAGTGCAGGTGTACTCCACTCTACTGCCCACCAGGTAAAATTCCCTGGATTCCTGCAAGAAAAAAGGACGTGTCAAAGGCAACGATATTTGATTTACGGATCTTTCACAAATACCTCTTTGTGCAATTGCACCTAATTACTTATGATGTAAATGGTATCTCGCTTGATCCCTCAGGCTATTAACATTATATATGAGAGAAAGTTGGGACTGTAGATATTAGATTTGAGTATTATTTGGAACAGCAAGGCCGGACAATCCCCTCCATGCCCAGCTGAAAATTCGGCTAAAAGACTATATCATGATATTCATTTATTCTAATGTTATAACCCGAGTGTTCAGGTGCATTCATGGTTGTAAATAACCAGCAGATCATTTTCACTGTTTTCGATCCCGCCCTTTAATTCTTTCCGATTCGCGAGGGCTGGCTTGAGGATTTGGGATTATTTTGGGAACACAGGTTGAGTGCCTTTTCTTTGTTGGTGGATTATACGTGCGATTTATCCCGACCGTCTTCGAGCAAAAACACCTTCGCATGAAAACTGTCTGGGAAAAATCCATCGTGAAAGGTTGATTTGACTGCAGTTGTAGCTGTATGGACAAATATGCATCTTCATTGACATTTAGAACTGAATAATGGACATTACATGGGGCAAAATCCTCAATGGGATATTGCCTTTTTATCTCCTTTGCTTTTTTTAGCCTGAAAAGTGACAAAAAAAGTATCCTCCATACCAGAATAAACCCATTTATCAGAGCAGGGGGAGGTCCACACTTCTGTATTGCCGGGAGACGAATGTCAAAGCACTGAGGCTCCATGGTCCTGTTAAATTCAAATAAAATTATTTTTTAAAATAAAATAAAATAAAATTAAATTAAAAAAAATAAAATAAAATAAATTGGCCTATTCAAAATATATTATTTGATTGTAAAGTCAAATCAAGCCAAGAGACTCCGACTTTAGATATTCAATTTCTTCCTCTTCACAGTCCGATGTCTCGGAGGGTTCCCCGATGCAGGATTGTCCTCCGTTGAGCGGCGCGGGGTTCGAGCACGAGCGTCCCCGTGACCTCCTCCCCCCAGAGCACGTCGACCAAGTGGACCAACAGGTCCATCTGCCATGAATCACTCCTGCAAGGAGAAAGGGGACTTCAGCACTGTTCAAGTGATATGATTTTGTTCTTGGAAAAATAGACTTAATCACTTCTCCCATGTAGGTGCCAAATGTTTTTTTTTGTTTTTTCCTTTCTGTTGTAGTTCACGTCTGTGTCCACAGGGTGGCGCTGTCTACAGGTAATAAAGGAAAGTAGCGAGCAGGTGTTCTTGACCCCGGAAGAGCAAAGGGTTTTTTTGTTTTTTTTTGAGAGCTGCGGCGCGAGTCTTAAGTCGAGATCGGATGCCATATGGACTGTTTATTCTCTGGAAATGGATGTAAACAGCGATTTTTGTTGTTGTTTTTTGTTGTTGTTCGCGTTCGGAGAGACCATGGGTTTTTCACGGAGGAAAACACGCTGCGAGGGACGTGTACGACACTGAGGGACGTTTTACGGCAGCGAGGCACGTTTTACGGCAGCGAGGCACGTTTTACGGCAGTCACGAAGCGAAGCGCGTCAAACAGGTAAGCTAGCGCCCCACTAGCAGACGGGAGCTGGCGTGGCTCCCCTTAATATCCCCTATTTTGGACAAATCGCTTGGGTTTCTGGCGAAAAATGTCATCAAACTGAAATTATGGACACATTTGATTTCATTTCATTTAATTTATTTGTCATATTTTGTATACAAAAAAACATTTATCCCACATATAGGGAGGAGATGTAAATAGCTAAAGCTTATTTTTTAGTCAAGGGGAGCTGGAGGTAGCGGGGATAACAATGATAATAATAATAATTACAATTATTATAATAATAATAATGTATACTTGAAGATGTTGAAGTTCTCTGCGGGAGTGAGGAGGATGGATAGGATTGGAAACGAGTCCATCAGAAGGACAGCATGTTAGATGTGTCATGATCAGGTCAGAGAAGCCTGACTGAGATGGTTTGGTCTTGTACACAGGAGGGATAGTGAATATTTTGGAAGAAGGATGCTGAGGTTTGTGGATGTAGTGAAAAAGCAGGAAATTAGATGATGTGTGAGAAGAGGATACAGAGAATCGGGCAAGATGGAGGAGTTTGATTTGCTGCGGCGACCCCTGAAGGGAGCGGCCGCAAGGAAACGAATAAAAAGGGTATATGAATACCACACAGACGAACGAATACAGGTTAAAAAAAAACAGTATATCAAGATAATATCACTCACCCCGCGGAGTGTCCTCCTCACTCCCGTGCTCACAGGCCAGCCCCGACGTCCCCTGCTTACAGATGCATTTGCATCGGTTGCCCTCCACGACAAGCAGGCCGTTGTTTCTGCAGGGCCTGCAGAGGCAGGGGTCGCTCTCTGAGAGGTACCGCTCCGTGGCTCTGCGCAGGTGGAGTCTCTTCAGCCCGGCGCACTGCACCTCTTTCACCAGCTCCGAAAGAGGCCGCAGCTGGCGAGGCCGAGAGCGCGGGCTGAGATGGTCGATAAACGCCGAGTGATTTGTCCTTCATTTTTCGCTTTACTTACCTTTTGTCTTATAACTTGTGGAAACGATCGGATGGAGTCGGCCCAGTTCGAGTACATTTCCCAGTTCTTCAAATTGTCGGGCTGTATTGCCTTGAGGCCGGCGATGTGTTCCACGCCTCCTCCGTCCACATCCACCGTTTGCACCATGTTTTCCCACCCCTGACCTGATTCAAAATAGCTGTGTCAGAAACACCGCGTCACAGTGACAGTGAAGGCTTGCGCGGTGGTAGCTTCAGAGATGTACTTCTGTGGGTTGACCGTTGTCTTGCATCGTTTCTGCAATTTTCAATCGTGAGGGGGAATATCAGGATCCACCTTAAGGTCCTGTCGCACTCATGATACTGCATGCTTTCTCTTTCTGCAAAACACCAACATCAAATCGTACGTTTCAGTGTACATTTTACTCTGTAAATGTGTACATAAACATAATTGTAGAACTCTTACCTATGAATTTTTCAAGATTCTTATCAATCATGGAAACAATTTTGAGGGAACCTCCCAGGGATCCTTCAGATAGGTAGTGCGTCCCAAACCTGACCAGCACCTTCCTGTAGGCACTGTAGTCGTAGACCGCCGGTAGTTTGGCCAGAGTTTTCCAAAAGTCCTCCGACAGCGGGAGGAACTGAGGAGAAGTACTCTGGAAGTGGCCAACCTCAATGTCATTCTTTAGAACTAAAAGCCTTTGGGTCTGTGGAAAGTCACAAAGAGAGTTCAAATTTAGTTTTGTTTTGTTTCTCGTTTTTCCTTGCTGAAATGCCATGTCAGAAAGCATTGCTGTCGAGCATACAGTGAAAGAGATTCCTGAATACCTGGGTTGTGTCATGTATCTGATGGAAGTCATAGTTGCGATATCCTGTTGTGGTCCCGGACGCTGTCCTTCTGTTGACCACATCCTTTGAATAATGCCATTTGCTCACATACATGTCATCGCTGAAATCATTCTGGACTTTAACCTGAGAATAGAGATTTGTAATTGCTGTGACGCACAAGCGTCAGCTGTGTCACATCAGTCTAAACTGTGCTTCGTAACAGGCGAGGTTTTTATCATCAGTGTGAATGAAATCATTTAAAAAATCGAAATGTGAAGTCGTGTTTTCTAACGTTCCTTTTAGTAGAGCCCTCCTGGGGAGGCCTGCTGCTTGAAATGTCTTTCTCAAACACGGCCAACCGGAAACGTTTGCAACTCGTGACTGGAGTTTAAACCATTTAGCAAAGCCCCTAACACGACATTTTGTTACCAGGCACCCGTCAACGTTGTCACTGGAATCAGAGATAAATAGACAAATAAATAGATAGAACAAACAATAAATTAACAGCAGGCAGATAAGAAGCTGGGATCATTTTGACAGCACAGCTAACGAGACAAATGAGGCATTTGGATGTAAAAAGCAGGACATTCGGTTGTTACGACCGTGCTACTAAGGTGGAATCGATCACTCCTGGGTCGATTCCCAGCTCCTCCTAGCCAGTCGCTGTTGAGCAAGACACTGAACCCCTAAGTTCTTCCCCAGCATCGCTAGATGGCTGCCAAACGCTCAGGGTTCATCCATGACGGGTTAAATGCGGAAAGGAATTTCCCTCAAGGGATTAATAAAGTATCATAGAAATAAAAAAGAATGGAGGACAGGGGTTGACGGTCGTATGTTTGATACCGACCTTGTCTGTGTTTAGTTTCTCACATGACCTCCCAAAAGTTGGTGGGCTTTATCCGCCAAAACTGGTCAGGACAAATGGTCATGAGTCATTTGTAACCAGGGAAAAACACAACTTTTATTGCTTAGTAATGCAATGTTTTGCTCCTTAATAATTATAGCCTCTGTGTGTTTTGACATCTCTGTTCCATCATTGGAATGAGGGACAGGAGTAATTAGTTTTTGCCGCTTTCGGACAGAAAATGTCCAGATCAAATTGGTTCGAAGAACTCTCCTCCTCCGGGGAACCTTTTCGATTCGCGTCAGCACGGAAGGGGCCGTTGTGATGCAAGCATCTGCGCCATGAACCTTGAGCACCACTCAACATGGAGAGCGAAGTCGCCACAGCGTTCACGCTCTGCATGGCGGGAATAGTAAACATGGACTATCAAATGGGTTTAGATGTCTCTATTTTCTCCCTGTGCTGCTTTGCCGTGTGAAGAACCCTGCCGTTTGCTAACTCCGTACTTATTCAGGCACAGAGGTTTTGCCCTGGAAACCCCTCTGGAGCACAGCAGGCCAGAAGAGCTGATATCTCTTTAACAATGCCATTTTTTGCTGGCTCTGTCCACTCTTTCACAACAAAGCAGCTGACCAGTGACTGCAATAGTTTTTTAAAAAGGGCTCTTCGAGTCCACAAAAAGTATCTGGTAGCGGGAGTGGCTTTTGTGGCCATTGGCCAAGCACCGACGTTCCTATGGAACCTGACAACGACCCTGCCTCGGGGTATGAGCTAAAATGGCTCAAGGAACTGCAGTTTTAAAGGAGCTACTATTATTACCATGCATGGTAAATTGTTTCTATTTCTGTTTTATTTTTGCCTGACGGTCAATAGAGCACATTAAATGTTACACACCGCAACAACTATGGCCAACTGACGCTGTTTTTAGTGACTCACCATGAAGCTGTACTGGGTTGTGCTTAAGGGCAATCTGAAAACGGATCCGTGGACGCCGCTGGAGACGAGGCGACACTGGCCCCCGAAGCTTTTTGTGTTGATGACCGCAGCCCTTCTCTTTCCCAAGGCGGCATCAAACCTACACTAACAAACAAACTACACCTGATTCAGTAGCATTCAAATCCAAACACCATCAGCGCTATGATTGTTCACTTGCCCAAGTCCGAGGAGTTCAACGTTGGGTGGGGGAACGGAATGTGCACAGACAATGTATCTCCGTAAGGGATCACACGCATGTTCATCCTCTCCCAGTCCCTCACAGTCCTGGTCTCCGTTACAAACCAGAGACTGGCTGATGCACTTTCCTGGGGCCCAAACACACGGATCCAAAACGGATCTTATTTTTGATTTTGGAGCGATAGTGCGTGAGTCTCTGTGAATGGCGTCGATGTCCGACCTGAGTGACAGCGAAACCAGTCTCCACATCCGTCCTCCAGGGCGCAGGGTCTGGTTGTTTCGCACGGTCTCGTCTCCGATTGTCCGCCGTCACAAGGCTGCCCTCCGAACTGGGCGTATACAGTCACCACTCGACTTCTCGACTGGGACGTTTTTAACGAACGGGAGAGAATATTATTAACATGTTTCACCATTTATTCAACCCCCTTTTTGCATGAAACGTAGGAAGTGGTATATTTTTCAATCAGCTGATAGACCAATCAGTTTAGAAGACACATTTCTATAATATTACCAGACAAGAGTTGAAATCATAGACAACTTGTGTGTGTGTGTGTGTGTGTGTGTGTGTGTGTGTGTGTGTGTGTGTGTGTGTGTGTGTGTGTGTGTGTGCGCGCGCGCGCCGGGGCCCGCGGGCGCGGCGGCGCTAGAGCCCGCACGCGACAGAGCGCTCTGGGGTCCGCGCC
>CAAKHD010006103.1:0-17652 GCA_901007705.1 Fistularia tabacaria
GCGGGGGTGCCCCCCCCCCCCCCCCCGGGAGGTTGAGCGCCGCAGCCTCTTGTGAAACAGGAAAGGTTCGGTCCTCCGTCTCAATCCGAGGTCTCTCCTCTCCGGTTGTCCGTCGATCAGACTGGACTTTCTTTCTCTCTCTTTTTTTTAAATTAGCCAACTATGACACAAGTGAAGACTTTGCCTCTCGTCGGTCAAAGCGAAGAAGAAAAAGACCCGTTTCAGTTTTTTTTTGTTTTTTTGAATGTGTAGCCTCGTCGCGCCGCCACGGAGAAAAACAACGCCTCGCTTTGACGCCTCGTCGATTGCTGGACGTGTTCGCCCTGGCTGTCGATCAAAACCAAGCTCTTTTTTGTGAGTGTGCGCGTGAGTGTTGGCGTGTGTGTGTGTTCGTCTAAAACGTAAGGACCTCTGACCGTGAAGGGTCGGCGTTTCCAGGAATCCGTTTTTTTTTTTGAGGGCGGGGCGCGTTCAGGAAACGCCACACCGGCTCTCGTGAAGTAGTTCTCATGCTGGCATATCGACCCCCCCCGCTCCCCTCTCTCTCTCTCTCTCCCTCTCTCTTTCCATTTGCAGCACGCTGTGAGCGGCGGCACCGTCACGCTAACCCTCCCCCTCGAACCTGCGGGGAGGAAATACTGTCTTTGAAAAGCCGGGGGGGGGGCTCGGGGATCGTCGCTCGCTGGTACTTTTAAGGAATCACGATGCTGTCAGAAGTCAGTTATCTATTTTTTCTTCATTTTTATTTCCCCCTCCCTGGCGTTCATTAGGCTAACCTGAATGTTTCCGTCAATCTGGGACGTCAAGAACCGGCACAGAACCAACTGTCTTCCCCCCTTCACCCCTTAATAACACGGTTCATGGAAATATATAATCCTACTGCATCACTTGACTTCTGACACGACCTCCGACGAGCAAAAAGTGAGTGCGTACTACTCTATAATGGTTGTTTATTTGTATGTCGGGGAACACCTTCCCTTTAGTCAGTGGTAGAAAACATTTCTAGTGTGTATTTCAATGATTGAGGAAAAAAGAAAATGAAAAAAAAATCCATTTTTACAATTTTTGTGAATGGTTCGAGGCCACTTAGTGCATGATTTCAAAAACCCACACCCGAAGGAGGGGGACGGACGCCGCCCACCTGACCCCCCCCCTTCCTGTTTTAAAGATTGAAAAAATAAATGAGTAAATAAACAAAAATGTGAAATTAGAGCAAAACGAATACTAAAAGACAAATAGCTGAAACGTGAACGTCTATGTACTGTGCACCCAGAGAAAACCATGGCATTTGTCTGGCAGAGAATAGTGTTTGAAGATGAAGGCCTTATGTGAACTGTATAATAGTTAATAAATTAAATCTTGTAAAATTGTCCTCAGCCTTCTTGTGGTGTGTGTGTGTGTGTGTGTGTGTGTGTGTGTGTGTGTGCGCAGCAATACGTGTTTTTCCACGCATGATTAAATGCAAACATAAATTGACCTGTGCTTTGCACACAGTCTTACGGTACATTTTGTGGTGTCGTTACCGTAAATACTCCCCTATTTGTTCAACACAATTTCTAATTACATCCCGGAAAGACTTAGATTTGTTTTCTGAGGAACTGGAAACTGCAGGGGGAGGTCACCTCCCAACTTCCTGTCTTCTTGCCCGCCACCCACCTAACCCACCGAACCTTCATTCCTTCGCCCATCCAGGACAAACCTCCACCTGCTCGCCGCTTTCATAATGTCATCTGCAAACATCATGATCCATCCACCATCACACAACCACAGCTCCTCTCCCAGCCCCTCAGGCTACCGTTTTTATATCCGCATCATTCCAAGGAGAGATATATTTAGTTATACAATGACTTTCTTGTACAGATGAGGCATTATTTACATTTTTTTTTTCTCCTGGAAAAGAAGAGTCACTTTGTTAAGAGGCAACATTTCCATCAGAATTTCATCCCAGATTTAAATTCTATTTTATGTCAAGACTTTAAATCAAATTCATTTTGATGTAAATAGCAAAGGTTGTTGAATCTTACTTTGTCTCTTTGTCATATAATCTTTTCTAGCAATAGGGGAGGCATACTTGGAGTAAACTTGAGTATCAATGTAATATCTCTACTACAAGTGGTACCAGTGAGTATGATCTCTGTAGTGGACTGCAGGGTGTGTGTGTGTGTGTGTGTGTGAGGTGGGGGGTAACAGGAAGTGTGTGTTCTAGCCTCATCTCTGCAGGCATCTTCGAAGAAAACATCAATTATTCAGCGCTTTTTCTTCCCGCAGATCCGCCGCCCCACCAGCACTGATGATGACTTGGTACAATTGTGCCCTCTAGTGGCCACGGTAGAGAACTGCAGTCGTTTGTTGGATTGTATGTTTGTTTTTTTTTTTGATGATTGTTTTTTATTTATTTATTTTTACTGCGATATAAGAAGACCCTGGAGCGGTCGCCAGTCGATCACAGGGCCACATACAGTGACCAACAACTGTTTGCCCCTCCATTTACATGTCGTATAGAGATACACAATTTTATAATACAGTCCCTCTTGTCGTGGCAACTGGACTTGAATTTCTTTTCACCCCTCATCGCAGAGGCTTCTTCGGTTCAAATGATGAAGAAGCCTCTGGGATGAGGGGTGAAATGTTTGCAAATGAAGAAATTCAAGCCCAGTCGCCACAACAAGAAGATTTTGACAAGAATTCCCCATGACCTGGACGACTGAGACCCTCCACAGACAAAATACAGCCCCTCGTTCACCCTCTCATTCATGTCATAATCAGATTCTGAGATTGTCTCATTCGCAGGACATGAAGAGAGATCATTCATGCTCTCATTCGCAACCTCACATGTTCATTCACACGTCACACAGAGACGTGAACCGTCATTCACCATGTGGCCAAATTAATTACCTTCATTTCATTTGAACAAATTAAAGGCAATTTGTTCAAGTTCGGCGTCCCGTTTTTAAAAAATTTAGTTATCCCCTCCTTTTTCTTCACGCGCCATCATCGCTCCGGTCTTTGGCTAAAACGTACGCTGATGTACTCCAAGTTTTGCTGCGTTTCGATCATTGGATCTCTATTCATAAATTAATCATTAAAACATAAATATATTTGTGTACAATTCTCCATGCTGCGCTTAGCAATTAGGATCAAACCGATAAACAGGGTAGGGGATTTGCATCGATTTGCATCGGCCCCGGGGGCTAACAGCGCCGCCCCGTGGCCGTAGCTGGAAGTGCAGGGCACTCACCTGCGGCTCCAGCCTCCAGGTGGTGCTCAGGTGGTGCTGAAGGCTCTGGAACGTCACCCTGGTGGGGCTCAGTTTCCTGGTCTTTGCAGACAAGGATCGGCCCTCCTCCCGTTTTCTGCTCATCTCCGTAGCCGAGGTCATCGGGGGTCCCCCCTCGTCTCCTGGGGCCTCCCTGGCTTGGACAAGGCCTTTGTCCTCCAGAGAACGTCCTTTTTTTCCTTGTTCCTGAACGTCGCGGTGATCCAGCTGCTCCGGACATGCTCTGACACCTCCTCCCTCCCCCGCTCCCGTCTTCAGCAGGTGGACTTGAGCGGCGTCTGCTGCCGACACCTGATTGGCCGCTGAGCTATTAGTGCTAACAAGCTGTTGTCCAGGTGTGCCGACTGCACTGAGGTCACTGTAATGTACAGTATATTCCTCACACCGAGCAATTATGTAAGAATTCATTGTTTTTTTTATACCCATCTCATTTTATATAGAAATGTTCTTTTAGATATATATATATATATATATATATATTTTTTTTTTACACCCATCTTATTCTCTCTCTATATATTTTACATCCATCTTATTCTCACTATTTATATTTTATATCCATCTCATTCTGTATTTATACATATACATTTTTCATATCCATCACATTCTGTAAATATGTTTTATATAATTCTCAATCGTACACTGAAAATATTTTATACCCATCTTTTGTATGTGTATGTTTTATTTTCGGCTCATTCTGTGTATATACATATTTTTAAATCCATCTCATTTAGTAAATATATCTTATATCACTCTCAATCTGTATAGTTTATATATTTTATACACATTTAATTCTATATATATATACAGATATATATCAAGACCCAAGTTATTCAGTTTATATTTTTATAGCTATCTCATTGTGTATATATAGACTTTTCTGCATCCATGTCATTCTATAAATTTCTCTTTATATTGTGTACATACAGGGAAATATGTGTATACAAATGTATAGTTTACACTGATATACAATATATCATATCAATTTCATTCTGTGTAAATACACAACACACACATATATCTTTATATATATATATATATATATAAGTAAATATAGAGATATTTTTGTTATTGATCCAATCCTGTTTATTTTAGGTTTATGCTCTTTCCCTTATCCTGTGGGATTAATAAAGTCTATCTATCTATCTATCTATCTATCTATCCATCCATCCATCCTTCCACCATCAGCGTGGAATCGTGTCTTTCATTTTTTAAATAAAAATCCTCGAGCGGTAAGGACGGACAGAAAGCATGACGTATGAAAGATAGCTTTATTGCACAAGGTGTTAGAATGATCTTTTTAGTTTTGTTTTTTTGCTTTCTTTTCATAGAAAATGTACTTTTGAACACAAGCAATTGCTGTAACAAGCAACTCAAAGGAACGCTTGGACACCCTCCGCTCTTTTTTTTTCTTTTTTAAAGTTTTCCATTTTCATACATTTTTATCCTTCTGTTTTTTTTTCCCTTTTAGCAAGCATGCAATGACTTCTTCCAGGATGAAACAAAAATACAAATTAATGGTAATAATAATAATTATAATAATAATAATTAAAAAAATCAAATAGGACAAATGACAACATCAATAGACCCTTTTTAAAAAAAAATTAAAAAAAATTAGTATCAAAAACAGGGAAAGGATAGTGTGTGAGTGTGTTTTCTGCCCGTTTTTTTTTTTCTTTTTTTCTTTTTAGATTTCAGTTTCGAAATGGGGGTTTGGGTGGGTGGGTGTGGGGGGGCGTTCGACCCTGACGTGTCCCCTGAATTATCCTGACGAAAAATAGCTCTTCATACAAAAACTGTGTTTTATGTACAAGATTTGATCTATAAATAGCACTGACAAAGGGGAGCGGTGTCACGTCTGGTACGTTCAGGGGAGGGATTTTTATCTTTCTTTTTTTTGCTGTTTTTAAACTTGAATTCATCTGAGCGGGGACCCTGAACGCATCGGGCCCCCACCCCCCCCCCCTTCCCCTCCCAACCGGTATTTACACGCCGGCAAAAGAAAGAACTACAGAACTACAAGTCCCTGATTTTTCATTTTGGCTGAACCGGTTTCCAAAAACTGCACTGAACACTGAAAAAATGCTGCCTTTTCCCCCCTCTTTCCCTCTACTGGATGCTATAAATGCAACATGGCGTCATTTCAGTGTGTAATAACCCCCAGATTATGTAATAACTGTGTAATAAACCACCCCGCCTGCCAAATGTACCCGCATTGCTAATTGCAAACAAAAAGGGAAAATTGACCGTGTCGGGTATTTGTGAATTAATTCACGCATGTGAATCGGACATCCATTATTACGCAACACTTGAATGCGTTATTACACAATGAATTGACATTTTTTAAATTTTCAGTACATTTTGCTTGGTTATTACATGCATCGTTACGAGTCCCTCCCCCACAAATAATAAAAAATGGAAAAAAAAAATGGATGTGACAAATCAAAATGAACCCAGCGAAATTGCCACCCGCCCGTCTGCCCCGTCCCTTTTCGTAAAGGGTAAATACATTAAAAATAAAAAATAAAAATCACATGGGGACACTTCAGAAAAGACATTCTGTGTGTGATGAAGGGCAAGGACGGGGAAGGGAAGGGGGACGGGGACGGGGACGGGGAAAGGGGGCGACCAAGATAACAATCGAACCAACTTTCACATCTGGGATCCCTGACTTGTGACACCTCCCGCCGCGTTTCAACCCTCCGAAGTGCAAAGGTGGGCTGGATGTGGGGATTAATATATATCTGTGAGGGGCGGCGGGCGGGATCGGGTGATAATCCCAATCTGGACATAAATGATTGGACAGTTGGGTCGGCGGCGGCAGCGGCGGCAGGGGTTTCCGGGGCGACCCCTCTGCCACGCCTCTCCCGAGGGTGAGATTCAAACCAAGCATCTCACCCCATCCACCTCCTGTATATATGCTACTCTCTCTCCCGCTCTTCCCGCTCCTGAACGCACCTCCCCTTCGTCCTCCTTCTGCAGCGTCACGACTGAGCGATTGTCACCTTCTTAAATTTTGTCATTAGGCTTATATTTTTTTCTCCATAGTTTCACTTTAAACGTCAACATACCTACATATAAATATAGATTTAAATTCTTTATAATACCAAATACTCTCTATCTGCGATGCGGTTGGTTGTGGCCAGCTTTTTTTTTTTTCCTTTTGCAGGGGGGGGGGGTTCCTGGAGTCGGACGCCGTTGGGCTACGGAGAAAACGTGAGCGATGGGTTTGAACGGAAAAAAAAAAAATCCAAAGTAAAAAACAAAAAAACCCGGGGTTCTGTTTCAGGAGACACACGAGGACGGGGAGGGGAACCGGGCGCGATGAAGGACGGCGCACGTGCGTGC
This sequence comes from Fistularia tabacaria, assembly GCA_901007705.1. Classification (NCBI taxonomy): domain Eukaryota; kingdom Metazoa; phylum Chordata; class Actinopteri; order Syngnathiformes; family Fistulariidae; genus Fistularia; species Fistularia tabacaria. The sequence continues at coordinate 6,623 of CAAKHD010006103.1, forward strand.
GTGCGTGTGTGTATGTGCGTGCGCGTATGAGAAACGGGATGGCCACACAGCTCGGCAGATGGTCGTCCTCACCGTCGCGGAGGCTTTTTCGCTTTTAGCTCCTGGATTAGCGTGGATATTTCCCGAATGACCACCCGATTGCTGTAGGTGTGTTTTTATTTAATTTCTTTTTTTTCTTTCCCGCCCCTCCCCCGAGAGCTGGGCGCCGGCCGGAGCTGTTAGTTGTCGTTAGTAGTTCTTGGTCTAGGGTCCGGCGTGTAAAAGTGAGGGTTAGCTTCCACCCCTCCGCGCGGCGCCCCCTTACACCAGCGTGTACGACTTGGAGTACGCCCCCACGCTCTGCTTCTGCAGTCTGCCCAGCGCCGAGGAGCTGCTCTCCAGGAGCGAGTCCCTGGAGCCCCCCACCTTGCCACTGCTGGCGGGGTTGCTGCCGGTGCTGGAGGTGGAGGCCGTGGCGGCGGCGTTGGAGCTGGGCATGGTGAGAGTCCTCTGCGGCAGGGTGGCGGTGCCCGAGCCGGCGGCCAGGCCGCCCAGGCCGGAGTGGCCCAGCGTCAGCGCCTGCTGCTTGGCAGAGTCTAGCGTCTTGTGGCGGCCCTGGGTGTGGTATGCTCGCTGCGTCAGGCTGCGGATGGAGGCCTCCCGCGGCGGCACGGCGGGGCAGGGGTCGTGCAGCTCCCCTTGCTTCCGGAAGAACGGGTCCGTCTTCATGTAGAGGGGAAGGTTGCAGAACTCGCCTGCGGGCGGCGGGGAAGAGATTCGATATATGAGCACGAAAAAGCATCGGCGTGAAGCGTGACGGCGAGCCGGTCGCCTCGCACTCACTTTTGTTGGCGCGGTGCGGGATGGGCACCGCCACGTTCTTGCCGCGGTCGTAGTCCTGCGGTTTGGGTGGCGAGGCGGTGAAGCGGCAGATGCCCGGCTCCGACGGCGTGCTCAGGGAGGTCATGCTGTCCGCCGGGTCGTTGGTGCCCGTGGTCATCTGGTCCGAGGAGCTGTCGGAGATGAAGCACTCGGTGATGGTGAACTTGGCGTGCTGCAGGTGCTCCTCCAGCTTGGCGTGCTCGTAGGCCCTCGCCAGCTCCTCGTAGGTGGACGAGGCGCTCTCTGTCGACACCATGCTGTTGCGGCCCTTATCTGGGAGCAAAAAACAAACAAACAAATAAAATTCCAACACCTCCTGTTTCACGAGAATGCAGGACGAAGACGCCTCTTCAGCGAAAGAGGTCATTTAAGGATCAACCTGTCCTGGCCTGAAACGGTTCACTTAGCACCACCTAGTGGCCACGAGTGGGACTGCACATGCTTTATTGTGTAGAAAAACATGTTTTTGCTAGTTTCAATTTCAATAAAAAATAAAATCACATGAAAAAGTGCAAACTAAACATGTAACGTATCCCTAGGTATGGTTATTATTTATCTTTTTGATTTTATCAAATTTCCTCTACGTTTTTTTCGGCAGTGTGTGTGTGTGTGTGTGCGTTTCGCTTCGCAGCGCGCGAGTACTAAAGTAATTGAGTGGTCATAACGAATAGAAGGTCCTCGCCTGTGTCCTGGGAGAGGCTGGCGCTGTAGCTGTCGCTCTCGGTGGCGGTGATGCCGTGGGAGCCCATGGTCCTCCAGTCGGAGGTGAGGGTCCGGGCCGAGGCGGTGGACTGGCTCTGACTGGGCCGGCTCAGCGTCCACTGGCTGGAGTATCGGTTCCTGGAGCTGTGGGCCGACTTGATGCTCTTCCTGGACACGGGGTCTGGGAGAGGGAGCGGGAGACAAGCGGCGGGGATCAGCGGCGCCAGCGGATTCCCCGGGACGAGGAAACTGCGCTGGAGCCGCCGGGACTCACTGGTGCCGGGCCGGATGTCCGACATGTCGATCAGTGGCCCCGAGTTCTGGATGAGGGCCTGGTGGTGCAGGGACACGCCGGTGCAGAAGTTCTGCGGGTTCACCGATTGGCTGAACTCGGTGTCCGTCACCGGCACGGCCGCCTTGTCCTCGCCTGTGCACAAGAGAATCAGAATCATCACAATCTTTCTTGACCCCGAAAGAGGGAAATGGCTTTTTTTTAAAAAGCAATTAGGCGGTTAATTCTGCTATTGCACGTTTGCAAACGACGATGGAGCGGCAACTTGCCGATCTGCTTGATGCCCTCCTTGTCCTCAATGAGCAGCTGAACGCGGGGGATGTCGATGTGGAGCCTTGGCCCTTGAGGGGGCCCCTTCACCGGGGTGTCTATGCTGCGGTTGTTCTTGCTGCGCACACACACACACACACACACACACACACACACACACACATCAGACTGCTTCCTCTTACAGCGCAAAGCCACCGTCCGACCGAAGAAGACTTCTCGACCCACCTGATGAGCATCTCAGCAAGGCTTTTAGCATCTGAAAGAAAAGACGAGTTTAATTCAGGAAATGTCGAGATGTGAATTAAGCTTTAATAAAAGCTTGATACTGTAATGAAACCGTAGTAACACCTTAATAACACTTTAATAACACCTTAATAACGCCTTAAGAACATTCCCCTCACCTCGGAGTCGCTTGAGCCGCTTCTCCTTGCGCTTCTTGCGGATGATAAAGAGCAGGGCCACGCCCAGGGTGACCAGGATGACAGGGGAGCCAATGGAGAAGAGCTTCTTCACGTCGTCGCCCTCGCCGCGGGCAGATTTGATGGGGGGGATCGTGCCTGAAACAGTAATAACACAGTTATGAATGATGACTAGTGGACGTTAAACAGAGGTGTTATGTCAGAGTGCTGTTCCAACGGTGCCACGTAAAGCAATTTTTGCTGTAAATCGAGGTTAACATACAGTACCATCACTCACCTATGCTTACACAGTGGAGTCTGGAGAAGCATACAAGTATAGGGTACGGGAACGGTTTTCCGTATGTTCAAGTATGCGCTCTTTTTATGGTCAATCGGCAACCGCCCGATGTTCGTAGGTGTTTTGCCCTGTTTTCCCGGGTGTTTTATTACATCTAATGCCATTTCCCAGGAGATGGCTTCCTTTTCTTTGAAGCAGAGTCTGACCTTTGCTTGGGAGCCATAATGAAGGGCAAAAAGTTCCCCCCAAAAAGAGATACCGAAGTTACCAGGAAATGCCGTAGGTTGAGGACGTTGACACGGATCAGGAGGTCCTCGACTTACATTGGAGTTCCGTTCCCGCCGCGCGATGCAATGTAATTTTGGCCGTTAAGTCTGAACTCACATGCAGTACCTTACGGAAGTGCCTACATCACTCACTTATGCTAGCAGAGTGGTTTCGGTCCTTTCTCCGAGTTCTGTTAAATCTAATTTCACTTCCGCGGAGATGGTGTTCCTTCCCTTCGAGCCATAGAGAAAAAGTTCCCATAAACGCAAACAAAGCCATCTTCGTCCGCCCAGGGCGACCGTACTCACTGCCGTCGTAGTCGGTGGTGGCGAACTGGGAGCTCTGGTTCCCACAGCCGGCGCTGTTGCAGGCCTTCATCTTCAGCTCATACCAGGTGGCCTCCCGCAGCTCGCTGAGGAAGAGCTGTGTGGTGGAGTTGGCTCTCAGGCTCTGCCACGCCCACGTGCCCTTGGGCCTGAAGTCCAGCATCAGGTCAGTGATGGGGCAGCCGCCGCTGGTCCAGCCCTGGAGGTTGAGCCCGGCGTGGGTGGAGTTGATGTGGGTGAGCAGCGGCTGGTCCTTGTTGAACACGGGCTCTGAGGAGGACATGATGAAGACAAGGTCCCGTTTGTCCCATTTCCTCCCTTTCCCTCATCTCCTCCCCCGTCCAGGTCCTCACCTCTGCCGTGGGTCTTCGCCTCGATGATCTCACTGATGCGCCCCGAGCCCACGCTGTTCTTCGCCGCCAGCTTGACCTTGTACCAGGTGCCGCAGCGCAAGTTGTCCAGGCGGAAGGAGCGCTCGGTGGAGCTGATGAAGACGTCCCTCCACTCCTCTGTGTTGTCCACCGAGTACTGCAGCACGAACCCTGCAGAAGGTCAGAGGATCACATGACCGACTCGAGAACTTCACCAAGAACAAGGAGCTGTTATTATAGCTGTCCGCCACCAGGAGGCAGCAGTCAGCAACAAATCAGTTTGCCTGGCTTTTCTAACCCAGACACAACCTCCCCTTGTTTACAACAACAAGCCGTCGTTCATTCATTCATTAACATATTATATGGAGACATACGACTACTCATCTCTCATTTATACCATATATGGTTAAATGCAACAATTCATCCTCTCATTTGCACTACATATGGACATACAACCATTTACCCTGTCACTCACCTTTCACCCTCTCATTCACACCTCATAGACATACAACTAATCACCCTCTCATTTATACCACATGTGGTCAAATGCAACCATTCACCCTCTCATTCACAAGTCATATAGACATAAAACCATCCACCCTCTCATTTATACCATATATGGGCACATGCAACTATTCACCCTGTGCATTTATACCATATATGGTCAAATGCAACCATTCACCCTTTCATTTATACCGTATACGGTAAAATGCGTCCATTCATCCTCGCATTCACATGTTGGAGAAATTTTTCGGGTCTCCAGTGAACCTCTAGCATGTTATTGGACTTTTTGGAGGAAACCTGAGAGGCTGAAGGAAGCCCAGGCAGACAAGGGGAGAACCTGGAGACTCCACGCAGAAAGACCACCTGTGGGAATCAAACCGTGGACCTTCTGGCTGCGAGGCGGAAGCTCGAGCCATTCAAGGAAGTCACAGATTTGACATGAGGCGGATAAAGATCTACCTCTGATGGAGCTCCCGCCGTTGTCCCCTGGGATCCAGGCCAAGGTGATGGAGGAGGTGGAGGTGGTGGAGACAGTCAGCCTGGGCTGATCTGGAGGAACTGCGGGGGAATTGAATTTTTATTTGAAAAAAATCCTATAAATGGCGTCTAAGAAATGACGGCCCTCCTCCCTCACCTTGCACCACCAGGTCCACGATGATGGTGTCGAAGCCCAGGGTGTTGGTGGCCGTGCAGGTGTAGAACCCGGAGTCCTCGGCTTTGACCGAGCGCAGAACCAGCGTGCCGTTGGGCAGGATCTGCCGCTGGCCATCCGCCGTCACCGGGACGTCGGACTTCTCGCTGGTCGGCGGGGAAAAGGAGGAGCGAAAAAAAAAGGTTCACGGCGCGTCGCTAACGGAAACAGCTTTGACAGTGCGGCGTGTTGACCTCTGACCTCTCTTTGGTCCACTTGATGGTCGGCGCCGGCTCGCCCACCGAGCTGCACGGCAGCCGCACCTCCTTCATCCAGGGCGTGGTCACCGTGCCGCCGAAGGACAGGATCTTGGCGGGGACTGCGGGAGGTCAGAACATCTCCATGATGGATACACCTCCTCCTTTGGGGATCCCCTCCCTCCCTTCTGTTTGCCTTTATCTGCAGCTGAGCCCCCCCCTCTCCTCCCTCCAGTCTATCTTTCCTCCATACCCCCTCCCCCTCTATCCACCGCCCCATCCCTCCCTAGGGGTGGTTTTACCCGGGTCGCCCCTGTTCATCACCACATAATTAACAACTGTGTTTGTCGCCGCGTCGCCCCAGCCGATCAATACCTCGGCCGTCAATCAATAGCACGGACGGCGGGAGGAAGTGGAAGGTGAGGAAAAGGGACGGGGGCCAATCCCGGGGACTTCCTGTTGCTCCTCCTCAACCCCCCGCCATCTTCGGTAACCTTTACAGAAATGTCTTGTCTCGGACCCCACCTTTCCCAGCGGGCTCCACGGTGACCTTTGCGCTGATGTTGCCGCGGCCGGCGGTCGTCACGGCGGCGGCCCAGATGTGATACTGCTTGCCGCGGGTGAGGTGGGTGATGCGGTAGAAGAGCATCTCCGGGTTGGCCTCGTACTCGCTGGGCGCCTGGGGGAGGAGGAGGAGGAGGAGGGGAGAGTGCTCATCGTAATCTGGAATATTCACCCCGAAAAAACAAAATGGATTCTTTTCAAAAAATTTCGACTTAAAAGACGAAAAGAAGGCAAGATGGCGGCTCTCCAGACGGACCAGCGCCCACCCCGTCCGGGTGCACCTGTTCGGCTCGGTGCCGCTTCGGGCCTACCGCTTCGCACGAAAAATGTCCATTCGCGAACACATCACACACACACACACACACACACACACACACACACACACACACACACACACGCACACGCACACGCACACACTTGCAGGCACACTTAACACACACTCACTCGTGTGTGTGCGTGTGTTTGTGTGTGTGTGTGTTCTCGTCTTTAGCTCCTTTCACCATTTGCTTTTCTCTCTTCCTCCATCCATTGCCGTCTAGCGAGAAGAGGAGGGAGGGTGTGTGTGTGTGTGTATTTGCGTGTGTGCATGTGTGTGTGTGTTTAGGGGGGTGGGGGTGGGGGGTTGTGCGAGCATTCCTCCGGAACAGCGGCGGTGTTGTGGTGATCCAGGGAGTGATACAGGGAGATAATGAAAAGACGGACAAAAGCACTCTCATCTCGATGTGACTGATACCCTCCTCTGCTCCTCCTTCCTCCCTGCCTGTCTGTCTGTCACCCTCCTCCTCCTCCTCATCCCTTTTTTTAACCCCCCCTCCCCTTGCTCTCTCACTCTAATGGTGTGTCTTTCTCTCAGCCCCTGCATCCCCTCCCCGCCCGGCGCTCATTTGCATGGCGCTCGTGCACAGGAAACCGCCGAGTGTTTATGAATAATGTGAAAGTGGGATTCCAGCCGCCGCCGCCGCCGCCGCCGCTCGTCTGCACATCATCCCACCAAATCTGAAACGCCGCAAAATACGGCGTTTATAAATAGAGAACGTCGAAATGTGATCTGTGTGTGTTTGTGTATGTGTGTGTGCGCATATCTGATGCGGCAGTAGCGGCGCGAGCACGCGCGTGTGAGCTTGTTCTCCGCCTCATTTGCATATCTACGTCTCATCACGTTGCCAAGACAACCTCATCTGTTCATCTGGGGAGGGCAGGAAATAAAGCGAGAGCCACACGAGAACACACACACTCACACACACACGTGCGACACGGGTTCAATTAAGAACAAGGGTTAAATTGATGTTTTAGATTTTTATCGGATCTTATCTGTGAGCGGCGGTGGAGGTGGGGGGGGAACTCACTGGCTGCCCAGACCCGGGACTGGAGCAGTAGATGGTGTACTTGCGGATGACGCCGTTGGGTTTGTGGGGGGGCAACCAGGACACAACCACGCTGCTCAGCGAGGAGGGCACCGCCTTGATGCCGGCCGGCGGGCCGGGCACTGCGGAGGGAAGGGAAAAAACACAACGCCACCGGTTTCGTCATGGCTTCCCGGGTGTTTCAAATTGCACGAAAAAGCCTTGTGGGCGCGTTAGCGGCGCCTTCTGCGCCATCACAAAGGTAGCTCGGGTTAGCATGATGCTAAATCTCCAACGCTAGCCGACACTGTGTCTACATCCATGTTAGTGTGTGTGTGTGTGTGGGTGTGTAGCGGGGCGTGCTGGGTGTTGGACGGCCATTAAAGTGATCGGGCTTGTTTGCAGATTTCTGGTCTTATCCCGCACTAAGCCGCTCTGGGAGGAATTGAAAGGCGCCGCTCTGGACATATGTTCATTAAGACGCCGGTCAGCAGCTCCCGACTCGCCGCTGCCGAGCGGTGTTTCTCCTCCTCCACTCCCAAACAGATTACACCCTCCGGTCTGATCCCCCTTGTCAGCCACTTCGGCTTTGACGGCGAGCGGCGCCCTAATGCTCCGATTACAAGTGATCCGCCGAGGGGAGTTTTAAAATGGATGCGCACTTTGCAGGAAAACACAACGGACCGGAGGGGTTCAGTCGCCCCCCCTCCCGGACATAAATATCAGGTGCATCTGACATCGGGGCCTCCTCTCGGGGGTCCACAGGACAGCAACTCCTTTCTCCTGCGCGCCGGGACCCCCCGCCGTACTCTCATTCAGCCCGGGAAATACTCCCGGCCCCATTCGTTCTGCACTTCACTAGCCGGCAGAGGTAGCCAGCGAGGGTTTTTGAAATAAAAGAAGAATGATGGGTGCGGAGGCGGGGGGCGGCTGGGCCTCATTATCATAGCTGGGAAGGGAAGGGGTGGGGTTTGGTTGTTAAGTCCCATCTGGTGCCCAAAATCTGCCCGGGTGTCCAGACAGGCAATCGGGTTGCTGCTCTGCCAGCGTCGCTGATGATGGCGGGCGGGTGGAGAGGCCCAGAATGGGGGCGCAAGAGCCCAAACGAACGCCCCGGATACCCCGCTCCGGTCGTCTCGGCTCAGATATGACATTTGCCGGCGGCGGCATGACATTTCCACTGATGCTTCTTCGGTCCACAATGGGGGCGTGTGATCATCTCCTTATCTTCTCCCTCTTCAAACCCCGGCGCTCCTCCTTCCCCGCCTCCGTAAAGAGACACGGATCTTGCTGTAATCCCTCCTCCAATGGTGTAAGCAGAAAATTAATTCTTTCTAATCCGGGCGGAGTTAATCCCCCCGCCTATGGCTGCTGGAAGGCGAAGCCGGCTGACGGCTGACTCTTGCGCGCTACCTTCTGCGAGGGTGCGCTCCTCTGCCCCTCGGAGGCCCCCGCCGGGCCTCAACCGAGGGCCCAAAGCCTCTTAAATCTCATTAGCACTACTAATGGAGCTTCCTAGCATAAATGAGCCTTTGTCATGGTTGTGAGATATAGCCCTGCACCCCCTCAATCCCCTGCACCCGCCTAGCACGTTTAGCTTCCGAGCACAATGCCCTCTTTTCTATTTGGACATTTATTCACTTGAATACGCAGAGGGGAGCTTCGTCGCGGCGCTACACATCATCGTATCAATGGCTATGCGAACAATCGATGCTACCAAGCGGCCCCCTCGGTTATTTTCGGGTCAGCAAAACAACGGGACAACGGCTTAGCGAAGCTCAGATGTATGGGTTATATTTTTGCATATGTACGTACTTGGTGAGGTTCACGCAAGACTTTTAACTGGTTTACACAGCAAAGCTGATGAAGGTCTAAACCTCCTTCGCAAGAGCTGAGACGTTTGTTGTGGTTCCTTCTGGCCATGACGTTTCTCAAGGAACTTTTAGCAGTTTCTAGAACCCTTTCGGGCACAGGGCCGTTGTTTCGTGCATTGGGACAGCAGAGGAACTGGGGATCGTGGACCGCCGGTCCTCGAACCCGTTTAGCTCCAACTCCAAGGCAGGGTCTTTCTGCGGTTCCATAGGAGCTCATGGAGCTTGGTGATTTGTAGAACTCATAAGCCAAGCCCATAAACAAATACTTCTTGCGGACCGCCATTTTTAAAAAGTAGCGCTGCCATAGGCCAGATTTTTTCTTGCACCAAAACGGACAGAACCGGCAGGTCTTCTGGCCCGGTATGCCACAGAAGGATTTCCAGGGTTCGCAGAGGAACATCAGAGAACCGGAGTTAGCTAACGGCCGGGTTCTTCACACGGCGAAGTAGTGCAGAAAGAAGATAAAAACACTTCCGCCTCTCTGATAGTCCATGGTTACTATCCCAACCATGAGAAGAACATGTATGCCTCTGCATCCTTGCTGCCCATGCTGTCCATGTCGGGTTCCCCTACTTCTTCTGAGGTGGTTTGCTTTGAGTGTGGTGCTTGGGATGCACGTCGCCCAACCGTGGTCCCTTACTGCTTGAGGGACTGCAAAACTAAAACGTTCCCTGGAACCACGTTCGAGCTTGACCACTGTCCGAAGGATGCTGTGCTGCTGTAGGAGTTGTAAGCCTTACTCGAAGTCTTCCAGTCTCAGCCGACGGACCTTTGAAACCACCCTACCCTGGATAACCTTCTGCGCAATAGTTCTCGGACACCGCGCAACACTCCTAAAGCCCTGCCAGCTGTGTCGAGAACAAGGGGGAGAGAACGAATCACCATGAACTTGTGGAAAATGTGCAAACCTTTCGCTTATGTTTGGGTACAAAAAAAATGCAATGATGCCGATGCTGAAAACAACTTTAAGTTTTGCTTTCGGTTCAAGAAGTACAAGTAACCAAGACAACAAAGAGTTCGGCCATGACAGTTTGACTCACGGTCCTCGCGGGTCTGGATGTACAGGACGTTGCTGCGGACGCCATCCCCCGCTTGCGTGTAGGCCAGCACCTGGACGCTGTAATTGGTGAACTTCTCCAGCCCCCGGAGCTCCACCTGCTCCCGCGTGGTGGTGATGTTCTGCATCTCCCCCCATTCTAGGGGAGGGGGGGGGACAATCGAGAGGTGGCGGTCAGACAGAGCGCTAACGCTAGGTGACAAAGCAATATTGTGCAATAAACGGTGGCCGGGGGGAGGAGGGGAGGAGGGGGGGGGGAGGGGGCTACGGCGATGGAGGTTGGAGGGAGCAGATACCTGCTATTCCTTGTGAATAAACATCTCATCTTTAATAACAGGTCCATTATTTCTCCATAAAATATCCATGAAAGGGATTGTTTATCCCATCTGGCTTAGCTAATCTGTTAGCGGCTCCAGGTTGAAGCCCTCCAACCTCCCAACAGGGGACCAGGTACTTCTAGGTGAAGGTTGCTGTCGACATGGACGTACACGGGAAAAGGGGAGTGCACAATGGAGATGGCGCTAACAGACACTAACAAAGATGGCGGTGGTGGTGGGCAAGTGAAGTTTTAGAATGAGATAGATGATAATTACTCTGCATTGGCCACTGGGCCCGGGCCCCGCAGCACCCACCTCCGTCAGGGAAGAGGGACCAGAACACCACCCGGTAGCCTTTCAGCACGCCGTGCAGCGTCAGCCGCGGAGGCTCCGCCCACGTGATCACCGCCTCGTCCGATGTCACGGAAATGGCCCGCACGTTCTGCGGCGGTTCGCTGGGCACTGGGGGACAGGGAGGGCGTCAGGAGAGGGAGTTAGCGGGGAAACAAATCAGTCAAATCAGTCAAATGAGCTCAAACGGGCTCTCGGTGGCCTCCTGTTCACGGGCTAGCTACCAGAGCAGGGTGTGTGTGTGCGTGTGTGTGTGTGTGTGTGTGTGTGTGTGTGTGTGTGTGTGTGTGTGTGTGTGTGTGTGTGTGTGTGTGTGTGGGTGCAGGGTTGGGGGGGGTTCGGCGGAT
>CAAKHD010006104.1:9542-23497 GCA_901007705.1 Fistularia tabacaria
TTAAAAAAAAACAATTTAAATTTTTAATTTTTATTTTTTATTTTTTTTTCCTTTTTTTTTTTTTTTTTTTTTTTTTTTTTTTCCTTTTTTTTTTTTTTTTTTTTTTTTTTTTTTTTTTTTTAATTTTTTTAATGTTTTTTTTTTTTTTGCAGGAAATCAACAACAGCTAAAGGTGAAGTACTGGGTTTCTGTTACAGCACTGACGACAGCATCGACGCCCCTCGGCGTCCCGCCCTCTTAGCTGCTCCAACAATATGTACACAAAGAAACTACATTGTAGAAATTAAAAAAAAAAAAAAAACAAAACAAAACAAAACAAAAAACAACAACAAAAAAAAAAAAAACCCAAACCAACCATCTTACATCATCGTTACATCATCACCACCGGCAGCGGGCGCGAGCGGCCCGATGCTGTTAGAACCCCACATTCTACGCAATTTTCAGACTAGTACAAAGAGGAGGGTGCAAAACGTCCTGGGGGGGGGGGGGGTCGTATTTACACCGCTATTTACAGTTTGTCTCTTTCACGCACTGAAGGAGGAGGGAAATGTACACAGCGGAGACCGACTCGGGACTCGGAACGAACCACAGGTGTCAGCCAAACCAAACAAAACCAAACCAAACCAAACAAAACAAAGGGTAATAAATAGGTGGTTTCCGGCGGCCGGAGAAGCTGGAGAAGCTCCCCGCGCTCCGGATCAGTCCTCCTCCGCCCCGACGGGAACGCCCGCCGCTACGGTCGGGGTTCCACTTCCGAATAAACAAAACCGAAGGGGAAAAAAAAAAAACACCAAAGAAAAGGCTTGAAATCGTGATTCCGACAGAAAAGCAAGCAATCGGGTTTATTGGTGACGATAAACGGCGAGCGGATGTGAGGAGAGTCGAGGTAATATGTTGCTGACTGAGGTGGGTTCGTCTGGATCTCCACCGCCAAGTGCTTCACTGTGCATCTGAGGACTGCTGCTTGCATGCGTGCGTGCGTGCGTGCGTGCATGTGTGTGTGTGTGCGTGCTCGGACCCAGCCCCCGTGCGGTGACGGGCCTCCTGCGGGGCGCGGGCGGAGGCTCAGTGTGTCGACCATCACCATTTCAAGCCTTCGCGGTTCCAACGCAAGGAAGAATCGCGGGAGTTAAGGAAACAAAGGCGGGGCTCGGAGCGGATGTGGGAGGGAGAACCAGGACACGGCGGACGTCTTGTAAACAATAGCGAGGGCGCGGCCGGTCGGGGCGAAGGAACGCTTTACATTCTGCTGGATAAGCGAGGTGATCGACACGCCTCCGGCCGAACGGACACGCAAACAAACAAAAGCCGAGGACAAACAACATTCAGATCCACGCTCGGGGCTCCGACCCGCAACCCTTCCACACTCCAAGAAGCAGACAGGAAATCAAACTGGACAAACGGGCTTCTTTGAAAACTAAACAAACACGAGAGAAAATCCTGGCTATTTCTTTCTAAGTGTGTGTGTGTGTGTGTGTGTGTGTGCGCGTGTTAACCCGGGGGGGGGTGGGGGTGGAACTGCACATGTAGCCACTCTGTCTGCACAGTGTAAAAGCAACAATCGTCCGACCGACGTCAGCGGGCCCTCCCGTCGCCACGCGGGCCCCGGTGCCACGGAGAAGACAGGAACCACGACTAGTCATCACAAAGCACCTGTGGGAAGAACCTTCCACCGGGACATAAAACGCGGTCCTCCTGTGAGGACGTCTAAAAAGCCAAATCGCATCCACGGATCAATAAGGTTTGTCCGAGACCCCCGACGTAAAGGTTAAAAGCTTGAAAAGGTCCTTCTCCCGGCACGGTGGCGCCCTCTGGCGTCCGGAGCCGGAACAGCAGAGTGAGTCTGGCCTGTTGGCGGCAGGGGTCAAAGGTCGGCCGGTGAACGTCCGACCGGATGGTTTGTGATGATCAGAGGTGATTTCTGAGCATTCAGGAATTTCTCGTCTTTCTAAGAACGGAAGGAGCCTCAGGAGGACGGACGCAGACGTGGTCCTGCTCCTCAGGACTTCTTCTCGTCCGGATCCCCCCCCCCACACACACACACACACGTTTTTTTTTCTTTCCCACTGAAAAAGGCATTTTCTTGGTTTGAGTTTCAGATATAGAAGTGTGTAGTAAAGCAATGAATAATAATCTGTCTATTCTTAAATAAATCCTCAGCATCTCTTCTGCTACATCTGTGGGACTGTATGGTGGGGGGGGGCAGGGGCGGGGCCAGTCTTTCACATACTGAGAGCGGAGCGCACGGATTGGCCCATGGATGTGGAGTGGGGGGGGGGAAAGTGCTGCCCAAAAGTGAACTGTACATAAAAAGATAATTTTTATTTCTTGTTTTTTTTTCTTTACACTTAACTGAGTGATATTACAGTACATAGTTATTTACAACTGTGCAGTAATGTGTGGCAAAATAAATTATCTAGAAGGCAGCAAGAATACATTGGTTAACGAATATAAAACTGTACATCGTGACGGATCACGCCTGCTTCAGCTCCTCTGGTCTCCTCGAACGAAGGTTGGCTCTGTAGTGTTTCAAGTCTCGTCCTCGGAAACAATGAAATGCCCAAGTGAAGAAGAAGGACTCCTCTGCTCTGCCGCCGGCGCCTCCGGACCTCCACATTCCTGGTGTGTGTGTGTGCGTGTGTGTGTGTGTGTGTGTGTGCGTGGTGAGTTAGCAGTCTGCGGCGGTCCGACCTGTGGAGGGGGGGGGGGGATGCTCCGGTGCGCCCCCCCCACCCGCTGCTCTCCACCGGGCCGAGAGGCCGCGGGACCCGTCTCTTCCTCTCGGGGGCCCTCTGCGGCGCCGCCTGGAGCCCCGCCCCCTGCGGTCGGAGGCTCCGCCCCTGCGCGGGGGCGTCCCGCGGGCCCGAAGGTCCGGGCGGGCTCTCCGGTCCGTCGGATCCGAGTCTCCGGGGGAAGCTCCTCCGGCGACGGGCCCAAAAACGCGGAAACCGGCTCTCCGGCCCGGCGCGGCGTCCCAGAGCCGCGGAGCAAAACCTGAGCTCTGCTTTTGCCGCTCAGGTCGACTGAAGGAGTAAAAAGGTTTGAGGATGAAAGTGCAAGTTGAGTATTTTCTGTTTCCCGGTAAAAACGCAGTTCCTCCAGCGGGAGGGGGCGGAGCTTCCGCCCACAGTTCCTCCCGTTCCAAGTCTCTCAGACTTGCTAGCCCTTTCCGTTCACTCTCTTCCACAACGTCTCTGAGAAGAAGTGATGCAGACAGTTCGCTCTGGACCCGCGAGCTCTGGGATGTCACGCCGGCAGCAGGACGAAGTCGTCGTTGACGTCCACCATCGGCACGTAGAAGGACGGCACCTCGTTGACGCACAGGGACTTGTGTCCGGCCGGGTCCAGCTCCTGGACCTTCAGCTGCCACTCCATCCTCTGCACGGCGTTGAGGGCGGCCGCCTCGTGCTGCTGCCGCATCAGCAGACAGGTCTGCGGAAGGAGAGGGAGAGCGGACGCCGCGGACCGGGTCAGAACCTTCCCGCTGGCCGGCCGGCCGACCGACGTCCCCGGGTGAGGACCCCGAGGGCGGCCCGTCGCTCCGGAGCATTCGCCCCCGACCTCTTCGTCTGCACCCGGGGAATCCGGAGGCCGATCGGGGACCCGGACCCCCGTCGGGTGCCGGCGTGCGGGGCCCGCGAGGTCTTACCTTCATGCGGTCGTACTTGTCGTCGACGTCCTGGATCCAGGAAATGAACTGGCGGGCGTTGAAACGATCTCTCACCGATTTGTTCTCGTCCCCCTGCCGCGACGGAGAATACGGGGTCGCCGGTTAGAGACGAGCACGAGCGGTCAAAACCGGGGCGGCCTACGGGACGGCTGGCGCGCCGATGCCCCACCTGACTCTCCGACGGCATGTTGTAGACCTCCGAGTCCAGGAGCATGGTGCAGGCACTGAAGGGCACCGCCTGGTTGGCTATCGTCCGGGCGGCTCTGCAGTGGACGCGCAGCACTTCCTGCTCGCAGGAGACGATGAGCTTCTCCTGCGAAGAGCCGGCAGAGAGGAACAGATTAGAGCGTGGGCGGGAGGGGGCGGTGCTTCCGCGACACGTGGTGAAGGTGCGAGCGCGCCGGGAACCTCCTCACCCGCTCGATGCTGTGCTGCAGCCTGAGCTTCCCTCTCACGGCCTCCTGCTGCCTGAAGAGCTCCTTCAGGGGCTCGGACAGTGACGGGGGCGGGGCGATCTGGTAGAAAAGAACAACAAGACGGCTGCTTCAGACGGGCCCCGGCGGCTCACGCGTCAATTAGCTCTCGGCAGCGGGACGAAGGGGAAACGTCTCACCACGGGGATGTGCAGCTTGCTCAGGGGCTTGCCGTCCAGCAGGTAGGACCCCGTGTAGGTCACATACTCAGCGTAGCACTGCGGCGCCTGCGGCGTGATGTAGCACAGGATTTTCCTTTTCTCCTCGATCTTCTTCCTGATCTGCAGGTACTCGAAGTAGGGGTTGGAGCGGTCGCTGTGGTACGGCTCGATGTCGTCCAGCTTGATGGCGTTGACCACCACGGCCAGCGTCTGCTGGATCATCTCCCTGGTCTGCTGCATGGCCGTGTTCACCAGCTGGACCTGCACCTGCTGCCCGGCCGAGCGCGGGAACTTCCTCTTCCTGGGGTGCTGGGTCTGGGACTCGTCCTCTTCCGCGGTGAGGGGCCGGCCCTTGGAGGCTTTGTTGAGGACCACCGACGCCGGCGTGGTCACGGGCGTCTGCGCGGCCGGGCTGGCGTTGGTAGCGGCCGAGGAGACGCTGAGCCCGGACTCCTTGTCCTTCTTGACGGAGGAGAAGGCCGGGGCCGAGGTGGGGGTCGGAGTTCTGGCGGGAAGAACGCTCGGCGCCGGCCCAGAAGTCACGGCGGTGGCGGCGGCGGCCGCCGAGGAGGTTACGATGCTGGAGGTAGGAGGGGCGGAGGCCGCGGGTGGGTTGTTCTTGGCGCGGTTGCGGGTGATCCTCTGAGGGATTTCGTCCACCTTCTTGGAGACCTCCGTGGCGGGGGTGGGGGTGGACACGGAGGTCAGGGTTACCAGGGGCAGCTTGGACGTGGTCTCCTGAGTGTCTGGAGGCTCGGCGGCGCAGGACAGGCCCAGGGCCGCGGGGAGCTGAGGAAGAGGGCTGGAGGACGCAGCCTCCGCCACGGGCTCTGACACCTCCTCAGGCCCGGGCTCCGCCTTGGCCGGAGACATGGCGTCCAGCTGCAAGGACTCGGCCAGGGATTGGATCTGCAGGTGGTGCTGCTGGCCGCCGTCCGCTTTGACGGACGAGTACAAGGCGCCGGCGTCCGTGTCCTCCGCCGCCGCGAAGGCGCCCTTGTTCTCCACCACGCAGCCCTGCTGGCCGAAAGGCAGGGAGCCGCTGACGGGGACGCTCTGGGGCTCGGGGTCCGTCTCCTGAGGGAAAGCGTTGTGGGATGACGGCACGACCAAGTCTTGGCCGGCGGGCTCCTCCACGCCTTGCTCCTCCGCAGTGCCCGGAGTCTTGGCCGCGCCGGGCGGGTCCACTTCCAGTACGTCCGGGTCGTCGTCGTCCGTGAACTCGTGGGAGACGCGGCCCCGCGGGCCCTCGGCCGGCTCGGCCGGCTCGGCCGGCTCGGTCGGCTCGGGCTCTCGGGGCTCCGCCTCCTCGGCCTTGTCCGGCAGCGGCAGGTCGGGCAGCGAGAACGGGCCGAGGTCGTCCAGCTCGTCGGCGTCGGCCGAGAACGGGTCGGCCCAGGGGACCGCCGGCTCGGAGCCCGTCGCCGGGGTCAGGTGGCCCTCGGCGGCGGAGGCGAAGCTGTGCGCGTTCTCCCGGCCGTCCGGTCCCACGCCGTCCGTCTCCGGGTCCATCCGGTCGGCGTCCTCCACACCGGGCTTGGCGCAGCTCTGGAAGTAGGAGTCCAGACGGGCGGAGGAGGAGGACGCGTTCAGGTAGTCGGCCTCTCCGTCCAGAGCCGCGTCGGGCCGCTCCGGGGAGGGGATCTCAGCCACCGCCTCCTTCTGCTCGTCGAAGTCCTCGTGGTCCTCCTTGTGCCACCTGTTCCAGGCGGCGTAGGGCGGGGTGACGGACGGGTGTCCGGACATGTGCTGGACGTCCCCGTCCGGAGATGAGTACGGGCTGGTGATTTTGGAGACGGCGGCCTCGATCTCCCCGTACGTCCTGTGGGGGGATTTCACGTCCACGTCTGCGTTCCAGCCCAGGCTGTGATCGAAGCAGTTCTCCCCGTGGTCGGGCGCCGGGTGTTCCGGCGACAGCTGCCGGACCTCGGGGTCTCGGCGTTCCGGAGACTCGGCGGGCCAGCTCTTCCTCAGAGGGTCCTCCACCCGAGGGGAGAAAGCACAGGGCTCCCTCGTCTGCTCCGTCTCCTCCACGCCACACGGATCGCCGTCGTGTCTGTCCTCTAAGTCCACGTCCTCCTCCTCGTCCTCCTCGTCCTCCTCGTCCTCTTCCTCCTCTTCGTCGTCGTCGTCGTCGTCCTCCTCCTCCTCCTCCTCCTCCTCCTCGTCCTCGTCCTCGTCCTCGTCCTCCTGCTCCTCTGTGACAGAGGGCAGGTCGGAGTGGACCAGGTTGGGTTCGCTGTGGTGCGGCTCGGAGATGTCGTCGATGTCCAGCGGCGGCAGGGCGGCGGGTGCCGGCGTGGGCGGCGCCGCGATGTCGAAGCAGGGCTCCTGGGGGTCGGGCCGGTGGACGGGAGTGGAGGGTTTGGGTAGGAAGCTGCTGTACACGCTGTCCGGGAGGTGCTCGTTGGTCTCGGCGCAGGCCAGGGTCGGGGCGGTCACGTCGGGCACGGGATGGCCGGGCTCCCGTCGGGGCGACAGGATTCTGATCGGGGAGAAGTACGGCGAGGACAGGCACTCCAGCCGGTCCGCCGCCGCCTTCTCCTCGGCGGCGTGAGAGGACGCCGCGGGGTCGAAGTCCGCGGCGTCGGCCGCCTGTCTCAGGAACTTGTCGGCCTCGGCTTTGAACTCGTCATCCAGGGGCCTGCGGACGTCGGAGGACGCCGAGCGGCTGACCAGCGACAGCTGCAGGTTCTTTGCGGGCGTGGGGCAGGTGCCCTCCTGGAAACCCTGGGAGGTGGAGTACCTGCTGGGTGGGACCACAGAGAAGACATTAGGGCCGATTCAGGCTTAAGGCGAAGCTCAAAGCGTCACGCGGAGCGTTCAAATACCTTTCGAAGAAGGACGGCGAGCAGGCGTTCATGGACATGGCCATGGCCGACGAGTTCTGGCAGTCCAGCCCGTCCAGCATGATGTCGGGGTAATCTTCGGCGCTGCAGGACGGCGTCCGGGGCGTCTGCATCACCTCCTCGTAGCTCGGGCAGGAGATGACCGAGGTGGGCGTGGGGACCCCGGTCGGGCGGTTCTGGTCCGGTCTGGGAGACGCGGGGAGGTTCTCTTTCATCTGGTGTCCGGAGAGCCAGTCCTTGGAATTCTGAGTGTCTGTGGGCTGGAACTTCCGGCCGGGAGACATCATTTGGGCCGGGAGACCCACGTCCTTCAGCTTCTTCTCCTTCAGACCCGACTCTAGGCTGTTGGACTTCTTAGACGACAGCTCGTTGCGGTTCTTGCGGACCTCCTCGGTGGACTTGGCTTTGTCCTTGAGTTTGGGGTCCCCGGACTTGGGTCTGAGTTTCTCCATCTGCTTCATCCGTTCTTTGTGTCTCTTGTGACGCTCCTCGATCTCCTGGTCTTTCAGACTCAACATCTGGCCGAAGCTGGTGATCTGATAGTCGCCGTCCACCAGCAGCTTCTCACGCGGGCGATTGTCTTTGCGCACAGCGTCTTTGGACTGGCTGAGCTTCTCATTCTCGTCCTTGGCCTTGGTCTTGCTGTGGTCAAGCCTGTTGTCCTTGTCCGGCATCTCGCGGTTGCGGTCCTTCTTCATGTCGAACTTGGGGCTGTCCTCCTTGGACCGGTCTTTCAGGACGGTGACCTGGGGGCTGTCCTTCAGCCCGGACTTCACCTCCTCCTTGGAGTGCTTGAACGAGCCAAAGCCGTCCGCGTGTTTGTTCTTCTCCTCCTTCATTTTCTCCTTGTGTTTCTCCTTTTTCTTCTTGTCCTTCACCCTGTCGCTGATGACGCTGGTCGCCTTGTCCTTCTTGGACATCTCTTTTTCAAACTCCAGCGTCTTGTCGAAGTCGTCCTCGCCGTCTCCCTTGCCTCCGTAGGGGAAGGTGTAGGGGTCCGCCTCCAGGGGCATGGGCTCCTTCTCGAACGGCAGGCTCTCTCTGCGGCTGTAGGACTCTCTGATCTCCTCCGTCTTGTCACGTTTGTCTCCTTTGTCCTTCTTGACCTTCTCCTTCTCCTTGTCGTGGCTCTTTTTGGACGAGGACGAGGAGGAATGTCGATGCCGCTCCTTCTCCCTGAACTTATCCTGGGGCGTCGATATGGACAGGGAATCTCTCCTGTCCTCGGAGACGTCGGTCAGGCCGATGGAGTCGTAGTAGCTGGTGAGAACCGGCTCGTGGCCCCGGTCGGTGAAACTGTCGGAGGAGATCTCGCTGTTCTTGTCGTTGGAGTCGTCCTTGTAATCGTTCATAGCTTCCTCCTCCAGCTTCTCCAAGAGGGACTTCTCGTTTTCTCCGCCACCTTTGGACGGCTTCCGCTCCTTCGAGTGATCCTGCTTGTCCTTGTATTTGCTCTTGGTCTTTTCCTCGCTAGTATCCCTCTTGTCCAGCAGCTTCTGCTTGGCCTTCTTCTCCTGGTTGGAGTCCACGGACATCCGGTCTTTTCTCTCCTTGTGCTTGACGTCCACGGAGTCCTTCTTGTCCTTGTTGTGTTTCTCCAGGGAGCCTTTACGCTCTTTCCCCGTGTCGAAGGCCATCTTCTCCTTCTTCTTCTCTTTGTGTTCTTTGTCCTTCGCCTTGTCCGTGGCGTGCTTGGCCTCTGCCGAAGACTTCCTGACTTTGTCCGAGGAGAAGTGGTCGAAGTCGTCCTGGTCGGGCGTGGAATCCTTGCGGACGGAGTCGGACACCAGGGCGCCGCTGCCGCTGTAGCTGTCCTCATCGTCGCTTTCGTCGGTGAACACGTCCGCTATCTTCAGCCAGGTTTTCTCCCGGATTTTCTCTGGCTTTCTTTCCTCCTTCTTCACCTCCGAGAAGTCCTTCTCCCGGTCGACGTGCTTGTCCTGGGATGCTTTGTCCTTCTTGTCCTTGCTCTGCTCGGAGGACATCTTTCGATCTTTGTCTTTGCCGTGAGACTCTTTGTGTTTGTCTTTGGCTCCCTCCTTCTTGTCTTTGGCGCCGCGATCGAGGTCTTTCTCCTTGACGGCTTTTTCGGTTGAGTTCTTCTCGCTCTTCTCCTTCTCCTGGTCCACCCCCCGCTCCTTTGCCTTCTCCTTGTGCTTGTCCGCTTTTGTCTTCTCCCTCTTGTCGGCCCCCTCGCCCTTCTTCTCCTTGTCCTTCCCGGAGTGGTTCCTCTCCCTGATATCGCAGGCCTTCCCCACGGCCTCCAGGTCTTTGAAGAAGCTGTCGCTGCTGTACTCGTCTCTTGCCAAGTCCTGCTTCATTTTCAGGTCTTTTCTGTCCTTGACGAAGTCGTACGGGTCCTTTCGGTCACGACCGCCGTCCACAGAGTCCTTGTCCTTTTTGTCCTTCACCACGTCTGTGGACTCCTTGCGCTTCTTTTCCTTTTCAAGAGAGTGTCCGGAATTCAACTTCTGCTTGTCGGACCAGTCCTTTTTCTTCTCGTTGGTCTTCTCCAGGGAATCCTTGTCCTTCTTTTTGGAGGTCGCGTCTTTCTCGGACCGTTTGTCGTGATCCGACTTCTTGTCCTTGACTTTGTTGTCTTTCCGCCGGGTCTCCTCCTTGACCGTCTCCACGATGAGTTTGACGGCGTTGTTGGCTTTGTATCCCTTGTACTCTTTGACGGGAGCGTCCCAGCTGTCCTCTCCGTAGAGGGAGGAGTCGGAGGACATCTCCGAGCCCCATCTGTCGTGGTGGTCGTCCGAGGCGCTGAGCTTGGTGTCGTCCATGTTGAGGAACCGGTTGTTGACGTCGTAGGTTTCATACTCGGACTCCTCCTTCTGAGCCTTGTCCTTCTTGCACTTCTCCTTCTCGTCCTTGGAGTTCTTCTCTTTGTCAGCCTTGAGGTGTTTCTCCTCTTTCTGCTCGCTCTTGCGGTCTGCTTTGGAGGACTTTTCCTTGGACTTTTTCTTTTTCTCCTCCTTATGGGCCTTTTGTTTCTCCTCTTTGGGCTTCTCCTTCTCCTTGACTTTGTCCTTGTCGGGCTTGACGGGCTTTTCCCTCTCTTCCTTGTTGGCCTTGGTGGAGTCCTTGGTCTTCTTATTCTTCTCCTCTTTCGTCGTCCGGTGCAGGTCCTTTCCAGATGACCAGTCCTTGTCTTCAGACTTGCTCTTTGACAGCCTCTCCTCCTTTTTCGAATGGTCCTTGTCGTGTTTAGACAGCTTGACCTTGCCCTCGGCCGGGGATTCCGACTCCACGATGAGGGACTTTTGTCTGGAATCGTCGAAGTCGAAGGAGTAGCTCTTGACGAACTTCTCGTTCATGTCCTGGTTGAGCACCAGACTGGGGGCTTTGTCCTTTTCCTTGTTTTTGTGCTTGTGCTTCACTTTATGCTTCTTCACCACTTTGCCGTCCACGTCCGTTTTTGAGGCCGTGCTGTCGGCCGAGTTTTTGTAGAGCTCGGAATTTTTCTTGTCTACCGTGTTACTGTGCACGTTGTTGTTCTTCTTCTTGCTGTCCTGCGCTTTCCTCTTGACCTGCTTGACAGACTCCACGCTGGAGTCTGCCGAGGAGTAGTCCGACTCGCTGGACAGCCTGGTCCGGACGGAGTCTGAGAGGGAGCTGACGTCGGACCAGGTCGGGGACGACACCGTCTTCCAGCCGTCGGTCCTCCACTGCTTTGGGTGCTGCTCCGCTAACGACGGCGCCTGTTTCTGCGAGTTCAAGTTTCCATGGGAGGACGAGGACGCGTTGAAGCCCGGGGATTCTTTCAGGCTCATGGCAGAAGAGTCTTTGATACTATTGGAGCCCTTGTCGTCTTCGCTCTCCATGTCGCCGCAGTCCGAGTCTGACGTGCAGAACTTGTCGTTGACTTTGCCGAAGCGGACCTCCTTACAGACGTTGTTTTTGCTCTCCTTCTTCCGCTTCTTTTTCACTTTGTTCTTGTCTTTTTGTTGTTTCGAGCCAAGGCTGCTAGAGTCTCTCGTCTTGGAATTAGTCTGCTGGGCCTGTTGCCGCGGCGTCGTCGTCGTCGTGGTGAAACACAACGTCCGATCGTCCTCATCTGAGCTGTTGCTGTCGGAGATGATCCGCCGGATGGTTTTCTTTGGTGTGAGCGAGTTGCTTTTGGAGTAGGTTTTGACCTCCATCTTGGGTATAGAGATGAAGCTGTTGGCCTTGCTTATTGAGTCCTTACGGAAGTCCTTTTTTAGGAGGTGCTTGTCGTCCACCGGCGGGACACGCTCCTCCTCATCGTCCTCGTCAAATTCGTATTCGTCTTTGACGGGCGTGACGGCAGATTTTGGGGGGTCTATTGTCTTCCCTTGCAGCTTTAAGCCCTTCTCAAACTCAGAGTCTGTGTTATTGCCATCAACGGAGCTGGAGGGGGCAAACGAAGGGGCGTCTTCCTCCTCTGAGGACTCTGAGGACACAAAACAAAACACACATTTTACTCCGACGGGCCCGTGAACCGCCACCCCAGCACTCGGAGGCGATTGAATTTATTTCCGCGGCGAGATTTACTGCACACCTGAAGAACTCTCTTCACTTGAGGTGTAAGTGCCTTTCCCCAGCAGCAGGTTCACCATGGTGGGAGAGTTGGCAACCTTCAGAGGGGTTTCCCCCCTCCTGTTGCTCTGGCGTGGGTCCCCCCCATACCGTAAGAGCAGCTTGACCACCTGCAACAGTCAGCAGAAATAACACGCTTAGCAGACGTACGTCAGCCTCTGCTCAAGTTAGATCCACAAAGGTCACAGTCAACAATCTGCATGACACCCTCAGAGGTGTCTCTGCGAGAGAATCCGTTCGGTGTCAAACCTTAAAATGTCCGTTGTTGGACGCATCGTGCAGGGGTGTGTCGTCGTCCAGACCCTTGGTGTTGACCTCCGCGCCGGCTGCCAGCAGCTGCTTGGCCACATCATAGTACCCTCGGTTGCAGGCCTCGTGCAGCGCCGTCCAGCCTGCTCGCGAGAGGAACGGCGGTCAGAACCCCGCGTGTCCACGTCTACGGACGTGTGAGCGCAGAGCCTCTCACCTGCAAAGTCCTTTACATTCACGTCCGCTCCCTCGCTGATGAGCTCCTTGATGCGCCGTACCTCCCCGCGGATGGCGGCCCGGTGCAGCCGGGTCTCCCCCCTCTCGTTCCTCTTGTTCACTTTGTCTTTGGTTTTAGATGCAGAGTTTGGCGTTCCCTTCTGACCCAGACTGGACTGTGACTGGTGCTTTGGTGTTGTGTCTGCAGGTGGAGCATTCGTTAGCACAGAAGGTGATGGATGTTTGACCTCTGAATTGCAAGCTTCTTTAAGCACTCCGGCTTGTCTGATCTGCTCTTTCTTTAACATGCCACAAGGGGGCGGCGTTAGCTAAAGAACAGGCGCCGGGGGAGGTTGGACAGACGCTAGGTCTCCTTTCATCACATTTACAAGATTAGACGGAAGCCTTAATCACATTTACATTATTGAGTTTTCACAGCTATTGTCCCAAACGATATTTGAAACTTGCTCACTTAATCTATGTTCGCTCCTTCAGACGAGAAAGACAGGTATTGGCACATACCTGACCCCCCCCCCCCCCCCCACGCCCGCCTCAAGTGCCTACAGAAAGTCAGGGGACCCATGAAGGAGCCATGGCAACGGCGGAGCGGGACTCAACCATCTGACGGGGAGCAGAAATGAACGCGCGGCAGAGTGTTAAAGATGGTCGCCGATGTCTGTTGTGGTTGAGCGTCTCCTGCCATTCGCTCACGTGCCGACAGAGACTTTCAGTTCCTCCACAGCGTCACGCTGCCTTTCTGAAAAGCAATTCCTCTTCCGCGGGGGACCCTTCAGACACGCAGGACCGCAGAACCCGCCGCCGCGCCCGTCGACCCCCAGGCCCTGTCAGACCCCTGTTCTCGCTCGTCTGCCCAAAATATAAATGGCCTCCCCGACCCCTCCTTCTCTTTTTTGCCGGCGGAGGACGTGGCGTCCATGACAAGCACGCACCTGGACTGTTGACGGACTCCTCAGCCGTCATTTGCATGAGCAGGGCCACCTGCTGCCGCTCGGAGAGGGGGTACCCGGCCCGGATCCCTGGCATCCCCATCCCAAACGGCAGTCCCGCCTTCCGGGTGTTTGTGGGCTCCTTTTTAATGCGCTTCCGCTCTGGACCTGGTTTCTCTGCAAACACGGGAGGGCAAAGTTTAGTTCAGCACTCATTCCACTTCCACACATAACTTTCTCTGTAGGAGATAATCAATAAAAGGTGCAGTTTGCATCCCTGGGGAGCCGCTGATATGGACGGGGATTGTGCCTTCAATGATTCCACAGCTCCGTTTGGCTCCTTTATCAGGACTTTATATTACAATGCAGACCGATCGTTACGACGAGATTCCATTGTCAGGATGATTTGTCGTGTTTCGCTTTGAATCTTCTAAAACATCTAGAAGACTCAGAAGAGTTCACTCCCGACCACAAGCAGAACGCTGGTAGCCTCGTCCGCTGGCAGGCCGAGCGCCGCGGTCGATGGTTCCACGCGGGGAAGAGGAGGAACCTGGCAGAACCTCTGCTATTATGAAATCCTCCGTGTGCATTTCAATTCAACATGGCCTCGCCAAGGTCGCCGCGCAGAGACGCCGGGCGACCGGACCAATGCAGCCGCTCCACACAGACACACCCAGCAATTATTGTCAGAGGCAACACACCATGTGATGACACTGTGACACACACACACACACACACACACACACACACACACACACACACACATACACACACAAACACACGCACGAGTAAGGGAGGGCGGATGGACGGAAGAAATACTATCCACA
>CAAKHD010006110.1:21725-41840 GCA_901007705.1 Fistularia tabacaria
CTGTTTTTTTGCGTATTTTCTCACTTTTCATTTTTAATGTGTCTATATGTGCGTGAGTGTGTGTGTGTGTGTGTGTGTGTGTGTGTGTGTGTGTGTGTGTGTAAGTGTGTGTGTGTGTGTGTGTGTGTGTGTGTGTGTGTGTGTGTGTGTGGTGAATATTAGGATAATTGCTCTATTGGAAACCATTGTAGCCGAGCTAAAACCACAGTGTGACCATGCCAGGGTAAAAATGCACGCTCTGCAAACCAGTGTGTGTGTTTGTGTGTGTGCGTGTGTTAGTGTGTGTATGCACACACACATACACACACACACACGCATGCCCCCGGCTGACCTTGCAGCTCCTTAACAGACCTATGTGAGGTTGAAAAAGACGGACAAATTGTGTGTGTGTGTGTGTGTGTGTGTGTGTGTGTGTGTGTGTGTGGGTGTGTGTGTGGGGGGGGGGTTCCAGGAAACAAAAAGCTCCCTTCACATCCCCAGGACACACACACACGCACACACGCACACACACACACACACACACACACACACACACACACACACACACACACACACACACACACATATACATATACATATACAAACACACCGATACATGATACAAGTTCGGGAAAACTGTGAATTTGAACATGTGTTACCGCAAGAAAATAGGACATTGTAGTACTTTCTCGTACTCACACACACACACAAACACACACACACACACACATGCAGCTCCGATGCCCCCTGCACATTCCAAAACAACCACGTTGATGAAGCAAGTTGAAGTATTTGTACTTCAAATTCCTCCCTTTGTCTCATCTCCGCGTTTCTCCCCCTCACACACACACACACACACACACACACACACACACACACACACACACACACACACACACACACACACACACACACACACAGAAGAGGAGTATGTGAGCACATGCGCAGATTACATTTGCACGCATGTGCGACTGCTTTTGCACACACCCTGAGAAAAGTTGATTTGTTTGAAGCTGTGATATTTTTCTCCTTCACCGCTGATCCAAATTTGGAGGAAACAATCACGCCGAGCACTTGAACCCGCTCTCCGCTCGCCGCTGGCACACCATCGCCATCAATAAGCACAGGAGGCTCTTTTCCACCACCCCCGTTTGTCACCGATCCGCAGTTGGCGGGAGCAAAGCGATCAAACGGTTTTTCTCCGTGTAAGAGGAGACAACACAATCAGATTAAACACATACGGGATAATAGCTTCCCTGTACGCTGTGATTGAACAAGCCACCGGAGGGGAGGGGGGTAATCGATTCACTCGACTAACCGGAAACTCTTGAGCACCTTTCCCTCTCCTACTGTGCAGCGGTACCTATCCAGGCCACGGCGCGCAGGAGATGTATTCGCGGTCGAGCGTCAGCAAAGTGTGCCGAATCCATTAAATATGGATTAGAGTAGTAATCACTGCCGGGTTTGACGGCGGGAGGGGTTCCCGGAGAATCACAACGAGAACCGCACCGGAGAAAGACGAGCTACAAGGGCGTGGCGGCGTTGGCGCGATGCTAACCCCGTCTGTTTGAGAGTGCGCCGAGAGCCTTTAGAATGTGGCTTGCGCCAGTGGATTTGTTTGTTTGTGTCTGAACACGAAGCGCGCAGCAGGCACCGGCGAGAAATCTGAGAATAAATCTGGATTAATGACGCCGCGGACCAGATGTGTCACTCGTAGGTTGGACGCGGTACAAACGCTCCCACGGAAGGAGCATTGACACGGTGGCTGCATATTTTTCACACCGACTGCTCGGTGTGGAATTTATGTGCTTCAGCCATTACAGGCCAGTCCACTGATTTGAAACCGGTATGTAATTTGAAATTCAAAGAGGGAAGCGTGGAAACAGCTTGAAGCTGCATCAGACAGATGTATCCTAAGGAGGAAAGCCTGACGAGATCAACATGAATAGGTTTCACTTTTTATACTTTTTTTCAAATCATATCAAGATTTTCATGGCCTCAGACGAATTATGGATCCCTAAAATGTGTGTTTTTAGCTACTTGGCTTTATCCTGCATCGGTACATATCAATTTTTACTTCAAACATTGATGCGCTATCAGCCGAGCAAAATCCTTTTCTGACTTGTGGTTTACAGGAATGACATCGGTCCTCGCGGTCCTGAATAAACTGCTGGTGTTTCTGCTGTTTTTCTTACGAAAAACCCAAATAGAATATTTGCGCGTTACCGCTCTTCTCCTGAATAAAATGTGACCATGAGCCCGGTTAAACGCTCCGGGGAGCTAGCTGGACCTGAGATGTTATCTGTTAGACCCACCGATGTTCACATTCATGTGGCGGCGTCTCAAACAAATAAGCAGGTCTGAAATGTAGCTGACACACGACTTTGCTCGTGGGCTGCTGACAGAAACCAGCATTTTTAGGGAAAGTAACTTCATTAGCTCCGGAGGACAATTAACATTCAAGTGAGAGATCGCCACTTTCATCTTAAATATAATTTTAATTGTCTTTTTCTACAAATAAATCAAGTATTCAGTATTCTCAGGAGGCGAGCGCACGCAGCGGTCACACCGGGGAGCCGGACAACAGCGTTGCTAAGTTCCAATGATGATAACTTCTTTGAATCAATTAATTCATTCACTCGTTCTTTTTAACCGCTTTTTAACCGCTTATCCTGCTCTCAGGGCCGCGGGGGATCCGGAAACATCCCCCCCGGACTCGCCAGTCAATCACAGGGCCACATAAGGAGACGCCCAACTGTTCATCCTGTCATTCATGCGTTTCCGATTGGGTTCTCCAACTAACCCCCCTGCATGCTTTTGGACAGTGGGAGGAAAGCGGAGAACCCGGAGGAACCCTTCGCAGACACAAGGAGGACATGCAATTTCCACCCAGAAAGATCCCAGACGCCAGGAATATCTTGAAGCCTTTAGATCTGTGTTTACTTATCACTAAAGTTCTTGGAAGTCCTGTGAGAATATTGCGCCATCTTGGCTGAGAGGTCTGGACCCGAGCAAAGCTTTTCCTGACTAAATCCTGCACGTCTCGGAAATTTCATTTCTCTGTTGGGTCCGGCCGAGCCTGCCCTGGTTCGGCCACCGATGTTTGTTTGAGGTTCCCGGCGGGTTCTTCGTCAAAGCTCCGTTTTGCAGCCGAGGCCCTCAACGGACGGAGCGATCCTCACTCCAAAGAGCGACGTTCAAAGGCGCAGCAGCAGACGAGGGATCAAAGTGGCTCTGTAGTCACTGTGAACTGTCATCTCGTGCGCCGCCTTTCCAGGGGAATCAAACGGCGCCCTGTGAGACTCCTCCCATGCTCAGCGACCAGACTGAGCCAAAAAAGGGCATGATCGGACAATGCCGGACTCTCCTTTGATACAAGAATTGTGCAGGACATAAGAAAAGCAAACTTTGAACTGTTATTGCTTGTATTCCTCTGACGGGTTTGTTCTGTTTACTCGGTCGCGTTCCATGTTTCATACGCCGTCGACAGAGAGCTGATGAAACTCGACTGCCGCGACACGGCACCGCTTCTAAAGCCGACTGTCTTTGAAGGATATTTCATGATGGCAGCGTAAAAGCCAACGGGGCCATTTTTACGGGCCGCCTTTGACAGATGTATCAGGTCGTGCTGGCGGTATCGGGATGAAATTGCGACCGACAGATGTGAATGCATTCCAGATGATATTGAAGGGGTGCTCTGCTCTCTCATCCCTCGAGCCTTGACGGAAACCCCTGGCAACCGGCAATAAACGGGTAGAAGAAAGGCGCCTGATCAGAACACTGAGGGGAGGTCTTATTATATCCTATTCTCCGCTGCTCGATCCTCAGCAGCTGCATTCATATCCGAGCCGGCTCTCCACCGTGTCATCCAGCTCCTCAGCCATCTCTCTTTGGATTCTTCCATAAACAAAAAGCATCCCCGCGGGGTCAGGCCATATGCCGGGGCCGTCGGGTGTCCTCCGACAGGAGAGCATTCCGGTGTCAAGCACCACTTTAGGTTAATGCTGTCAGTTTCCATGCCACAGACTAAAGACTTTGATGGCAGCCTATTCCTTTTTATGACGACGGCCGGGGCGGTGGAGAGGATTGGATGGCACCGGGCGCCGCTCGACTCCTCCGAAGCCTCCGCCCTCTCTAAAGTGGCCTCACCCTTGTCATTGTCACTTTGTCTGTTGGCTCTTCAGTCCAAGCCCCCCCTCCGAGGAGCTATTAGCCGCTGCGTGCTGCAGTTATGAGGGTAAACTGTTAGGCCAGGCGAGCAATGTGAGAAAATCATTAAAATAGCTAATTAGGTGGCTCCAGTGATGCTAATGTTCGGGAATGGAGAGGTCATAATCCTCCACCGTGCCCCTCGGGCACATTTTAACTACTCTTCAAGATAGTCTTTCCCCCCAACCCCGGCCCTGCCCATCCAATTTGCTTTCGAACAGCTTCATCAACTAACAGAAAACAACTAAATTTACCTGTGTTTCAAACTCTGCTGGCTGCATCTCCTTTTCCTAATAAGGAAAAATTATTCATTTGGATATGTGCTTTTTAGTAAAAGCATATTCGTAAGCTGCTCTTTGCGCTCGCGGAGACATCTCCGTAAACAGATTTATGAGAGCAAAGAGAGACGCTTATGGGACACCATGGCGCCAACGGTCGCCCCGCGCTAACAGTTCGCGGCCGATCGCATTTGAGCCCGTCTTGCAGGTGAACCTGGGAGAGAGCACAGGCGGCGGACGCAAACGGCCGGAGGTGAGATCTTAATATCTGACCATTCAAAGTGGTATCCCGTCTAACATGTCGTGCAGATGATGAACTTTAAAAACCTTAAAATTACCACCGCAGTATTTCCATTTCAGTGGAAACCCCTGGTATTTTTCTGTCCGTTCGGACTCGATCTGACTGACTGAAATCACATCGACTTTAATTAAACGCCGGTGTCTATAAATCATCTACATCCTTATCACTCAGCCGCACACTCGCCTTTGAAAGATGACGTTATCAGCATTAATCTGAGCGGTAAAATTCCATCATCGGGGCGCTTTTGAATGAGGAGCCGACGTCCCAGAAATAGTCCTTGCACAACCTTTAGTGTCAATCCGGGAGCCGGTGTGATAAATTCACGCAGAGGAGCAGAAGATAAACAGGAGGGGAGGTGTGGGAATAGATGGGTTTGTCTTTGACACCGGTGGCCGCCGCTTGTTTCCTGTCTGGTTGTCTGCATTATCATTATAATTTTCCGTGACCGTCGTGTCAAGCCTGACTTACCTCAGACGGGCCCACGTGCCAGGAATACGCATTTCTGTACGTCCGGCTCCCAAAGCAAAAAGTGGGAGATTCACTTTTACGCCCCATCTTCTTTCTACGATGGAGGGAGGGAGATCACTTTGTATCGACTCTCAAGACCGGGAACGAAGGACCGTCATCTAGAACTGCTCACAATGAAATGATCCGCGGGATCAATAAGCCTCTAGGTTAACCAATCACACTCATCGATCAGACAACATGTCCCTGACGGATAAATCTTTGAGTCATGTCGTGCTTGGCGTCCGCCATTAAAAGCAAGGAGCCGTGATGCATGAAGGTGTTCTTCCCTGTGCATAGATGAAGCACTGGACATCGCTAACTAGCGCCTGATATAAATATGCTAATGATACCTGCTTGATGTTTCTGAATTTATTAAGTATAAAATGTAATTTTGCATCTGAATATGGCAGTCACATGATCTCTGGTGCCGGGTGTCGCTGGCAAGAACTGGTAAGACATTGGGTTGCTGGTCAAAGTCGAAGTTCAGCGGTGATGTTGAAAGAACCCGCTGACTCACATTGGACGGTTGTTTATCGTTCCCCCAAGCACTTCCTGTTTGTCCCCATCACAAAAAAAAAATCATCCAGAAGTCAGTGAGATGTTTTTCAAGCAGCAGTTGTCAATACTTAGCATATGTTTCTACATCAATGAAATGATCAATAAAGATGTCGCTCGTGTTCAAGATCAATAGACGTATCAAAATATCTTCTCACTTCCTCCCTTTATGGCCATGGGCTTCCTCGTGTTCGCAGCTGTTCGCTTGGAGCTTTAACGGACGAGGCTGGAGTGACTGCCCTGATCTTTTATTTCATCCAGGATGGAGAGGGGCAATTACGCCAGGTATTACTATATTGATTTCAAGCTTGTTTCATGAAAAGACCCAATGCATAATATAGATTGATCCTAATCACAAATATAATTATAGCCTTTCAGTCCGAAGCTTATTACCAGGAGCCGCGGAGCTTATTAAGCTCTAAAAATAATGCATCGGAGTGCGAAGATGTGCGTCACCGTCATTCATTACCCGGCCTCATGTGATTTAGTTCAAACACAAATGTTCTGCCGCCGGGCTCTCCTCAGCAGCATCCACAATCATCAGTGGCAGCGCCGTTCACAAAAAGGCTGAAAATGGAAGCCATAAGAGTTCTGCTGCACTGAGAAAGGTTTAATAAAAAAAAAAACAGGAAAAATGTGCAAAAAGAAAAAAAAAATTCAAACTGATTGGTGAAAGTGCACTGTTTCCAAAACATCGCTTGCTGTCATGACCGTGCTCCATACACTCACAGGAACTTTAGGGAGGCAACTTTCTCTCATATCCCAATGTTTTTCATGAAACATTTGCAGCAAAGTATTTCTATTACATTTAAAAAGCTCATGGACCCGAGGCTCCGGGGCCCATGGACCAAACTGAGCGTGATGGCACAGAGGCCAGGCAGCTCTTAAATGGTTCTTCGGGGGTTTCAGTGGTTCCACTGAGACCTGGGAGAGCTTCATTAAGCCAATGTTTCTCCACACACAAGTTTATGTAACGCAAGGCATTCAAGGTCTTCACAATACTTACTTAATGGCAGCTTTCTGCTTCAGATGAATGGCTGCTAACCTGCCATTATTTCCAACGGCAATTATTCGACTGATTTTTCCATAAATAATTGATTAATTATCTAAGAAGCAAAGCATATTTGCTGAAATAAATAACTTGTACCAATGTTAGAATTAATTAGATAGTTATCTCAACGTTGGGGGAAAGCAAAAAAGTTTTGTGTAAAAAAATAAAAAATTTGGAAAAAAAGTTTGTTTAATTGGATTGAAAAAGAAAGAGGAGGAAAAGCAAAGACTGAATTTAAAATATGCTATTATGAAAGAGACTGATACATTTTCTTACGCTACCAGGAAAATATGAAAATGGCAAATGGTCTCAACTCATATAGCACAAAAAGTTGTCCAGCTCCAACTTGGTTCCAGGAACCAGCCTCCTGCAGGAGAACTTTTTCGTACTGCCTTCCCACAGGCAGTGACGGACCACGGCGTGACGCAATCGTCTGTGACATGCACCGTAACCGCCGCACTCAAAAACACACCAAAACTGCCACGGCATTCATGTTGGAAATAAAAAAAAACTGGATTGAAAGGGATTAAGTGTTTTTATCTTCTTCCTGCACTGCTTCGCCGTGTGAATACTCTGCCATTAGCTAACTCTATTTAGTTTAGCCAAAACGTTGATGTTCCTCTGCGAGCCCTACAAAGCCCCCCCTAGGCGTAGCAGGCCAGAAGACCTTGGATCTCCTGGACCTTTTCGCTCAGCTATTTTCTAGAGTCGCAAGAAAACAGCAGACCGGTGACCGCAATAGCTTTAAAAACGCTGCTCTGCAAGAAATGTCTGGTAATGGACGTGGCTTATGAGTTCAACCAATCACCTAACGCCTATGTCCCATCAGTTCCTATGGAATCCTAAATAAACTCTGCCTTGGAGTCGAAGCCAAAATGGTTGCAGGAGTTGAGATCCATG
Source organism: Fistularia tabacaria (assembly GCA_901007705.1). Lineage (NCBI taxonomy): Eukaryota > Metazoa > Chordata > Actinopteri > Syngnathiformes > Fistulariidae > Fistularia > Fistularia tabacaria. Next base: position 29,506 of record CAAKHD010006110.1, read on the forward strand.
GTTCCTAGTTCCTCTAATGTCAAAATGCACGAAGAAAAAAAGGCAAGCTCTCGAGAAGGTCATAGGAACAACAAAAAGTTTCTACATTGTGAATGGGGTTATTGAATGCTTGGCAAGTGATGGTTTAACGGCCAGCTCATTTGGGAAAACTTGAAAAAACTGCAAAGATTTACCTTTTTTTTTTTTTTACTAAAGAATAAATAAAACAAGAAAGTTTTGGTTGTGAGAGTAGGCTGTATTTCCTGCCGGCAGATATTAAAGGAAGGCATTTAGAATATTCTTCTCGTGTGAAAACTGAGTTGTCGCCACGTGGGCGTAATCTACATTCAAGCGGCGTGAAACGTCACCCGCGGGAGGGAAAGGCCGTGGTTGCAGCCGCCGTGGAGCAAAACCAAAAGCTGCCGCATTTCGGTGAATCTAAACTTTCAGTAATGTTCTTTTGATCGGGATTAGGTTTTATAAGCAGCAATTTGTCAGGGGGGGGATTTTTGATAAGAATAAAGCAATCAGCAATCACAATGAATTTGTTGGGAATAAAATTTTTTAAAAAAAGAGTATTTCCAGCCCTAAGATTAACAGAAAAACGCCTCTGTACAATAACAGACTTCATAGCGAGTATTTCGGTGAAGGCAAATTTACATTCACGCTGCATAAAACATCATCTGTGGGAGAAAAGGCCGTCCTGGTGGCGGCAGGGGGTGAGGGCTGTCGGAGTCTGAGAATTCACCGTGGAGCGAGTGGAAATGAAGCTGCAGCGGCACACAGAGAGAAAAGGCGCGGACATCTACGGCCGTCCGTATTTGATGTGCGTGAAATCTATTAACGTGCTGGTGAAGAAGAACTCTGTCTTTTCAGGGCGGTGCTCCACTCGAACCCGAGTTCCCCCGGGCCGAGAATGGAGTTTTATCTTGGCCTTTTATCTGTCGGCAGTCACCGCCTCGCTCGTCTGCAGCCTCCGATCATGTAAACAGCAAAGCGCCGCGGGGCGCCAGAGCTACGGCTCCGTCGCGGGGGACCCCCACGGTAAACCTAGAGGGCCCGGGGCCACGAGGAGCAAGCTTTTAATGATATAAATCCTCTGCAAATTAATGCTGGAATGAGATTTTCATCCAAGAAAAAAAAAAAAAAAGGGAGCTCGGGGGGCCTCGGAGTGACGACCCCCGCCCAGTGGTGCTTCGAACACATCAGGGATGTACTGTGGATTATTATTTCTTTTCGTTTATTTCAGCGCATTTTAAGGCAGTTTTTGAGGACATAAAACAGTGGATTATCTGCTTCATAGTGATACCTTCACAGAGAAACGGGCATTGAGGTATCCGTTGAGAATATCCTAGACAGAATTGAGACTTTGCTAACGCATTACGGTTTTCAAAAGGGATTTTCTTGATAAATTAATGCAAATTGGGCATCACCGTGGTGGCGCGGTGGTTAGCATGGTTAGAGCCCCTGGGTGAATTCCTACAAGGGGCCTTTCTGTGTTGAGTCTAGATGTTCTCCTTGTGTCTGCTGGGCTTCCTCTGGGTTCTCCGGGTTCCTCCCACAGTCCAAGTGCATGCCGGAGTTTCACTGGAGACACTAAATTGTCTAGATGTGTGAATGAAAGAGTGAATGGTTGCATATTTCAATATGACGCCAATGAGAGGATGGTTGTTGTCTTGATGACCAGCAAATGACACAGTGAAGGGTTGTATGTATCTGTGTGTGGCCCGCCCTGTGATTGGTCCAGGGTGCACCCCGCCTCTCCCCCAATGACAGCTGGGATAGGCTCCAGCCCCGCCTCCGCCTGCCCCAGCCACCCCGCAAGTGGAGAATGAGCAGTATGGATAATGAATGGATAAAAGTACATTTTTTTTTAATTAAATTTTGTTTGCAGAGCTTGCTTATTTCTTTTCAAAAATGTCTCGCAGATTTATTTCTGGAATTTTTTTTTGTATTCCAGTTATGTTTTATTCCACTTCACGGAGCAGGATGTAAAAAAGAAAAAAAGAAAAAAAAAGCATTCCAGGCCAACACGCTGCCAATTTGCACGTCCCACTTTCACGCATATTTGAAAACAATCGCAGTAATATGCTAAGAGGCAATTTGCAAATCAAAGAACGGTAGAAATAAAAAAAGGCTTTTTACAGTATAATTAGTCAAAAGTTTATTTCTTGTAAAATTACACATAGATTCTGTTGCCTTTTTGAAACAAATATCCCTCATGCAGGCTACTTTTAATCATCACAATGGAAGCGAGGATGTGTGGCTGCACATTAAACGCATCTCCATGTCTGAGTGCAAATATGCCAGTTCGCATCGTCCAGCGTCTGACTGGGAGGTTCACCAGCAGGCTATAACAGCAGGACTGACCTACTTTGTCTTGCTCTCTCTCTCACACAAACACACACACACACACACACATGCACCCGTGTGCATGAAAATCCGCTGAAGCAACATCTGGGCCTAAAACGGCCAGAGGCTAGCAGGGTGACCGCTTCCACGGAGGACGCGAATCCTTCCGGGCGGCCTCACCTGTTCTAACGGGGAACCCTGGGATTCAGCCACGTCACAGATGCTCCTGCCCAGCGGCACAGCAGGCGGAGAGAAGTCCAGACCGCCATATTTGCGCACACACACACACACACACACACACACACACAGGCACACACACACAGGGTGACGGGGTGTTTACTAAAAGAATCGCAAACAAACACCCTCCGACGGTACTTTCATTCCAGTGACTTTGCTTGTCCTCCGCTACTTTTCAGGGGGATATTATTCTGCCGTTATCTCCGAACAGAAGGTTGTGTTTCGTCTTTCCGAGGGCAGGATTTAACCAAAAAGAGGGGAGAAAAAGAAACAAAAACAAAGTGACAAATTTAGATGACATTTTGTGGAGCGACACATCCTGGTCCAAGGACAAACCCTGAGACTTTGATGCAGGCCCAATTTTTTTTTTTTTCCCCATTCACTTTCTTTAAAATAACCAGACGGCGCTACTCTTGGCATTTTCAGTTGTTTTCCTGAAATTGCATGGTCATTTTTTTTTTATCGGGCTAGCAGATGATTTTTTTTCATTTGTTCCTATCATTTATCTTTTCAGACATTTTGTCTACTTGCAACATCCTTGTTTAGTTTCTCTGCTTTCTAATCCCTTCCTCTTTATTACGAGCGATTTTTTTAACCCTCTTTCAGGGTTCACTCCCCTTCCACTACATCTCCTCTGCCGAGGTATTATTTTTATTTATTTTTCATCTGGTTCTCAGCGTCTCCCCGAGGCAGATTCATGACACTTAAGGTCCTCACTGTTTCTGGGCGACATGGAGGAAAAAAAAATTGAGACAGAAGATGTGGAAAAAGTCCAATTTAGGTGACACAGATACGTGAATAATGCAAGTATTTCAAGGAACAATAGGATGACGGCGGGGGACGACGACCCGCGCTTCATTTACCGAACTTCTCTCAGACTTCTCTGCAGACTCCATCTCTAAATATATTATGTCTTGTAAGCCGTCTAGCAGCTCTGATTCTACAGCCTGAGCCATGAGATTTTAGCAGATCCACTTTTCCGCTGTCAACCAGCCCCTTCGACTCCTCCTATCGGGCTAAATGTGCGGGGACTATTTCATGCCGGACATTTCACACCGTTGCTATTTTAACGGCCAAATATGATGTCAAATCGGGCGATGAATAAAAATAAAAACATGAACCAGGGACCGCCTGTTTAGCATTTAGCAAAATGCAACTTCAAAGGCGGGAGACAGACGGGGGTCGCAGGGAGCCGGGGCCTGCAACGCGACACACATTGAAACACAGTCGTCATATTGTCTCTGTTGCCATGACGACACCTGTCAGCACCTCATAAGCGGTAGGGGTTGGGGGAAGGGTGGACGGCCGGTTCGCGGGTTTGACTGACAGCTGTGACAGCTAAATAATCCTGTTGGTCACGCACGGCGCAGCGCACGTTTGTGCGCGCAGACACCCAGCGGTGAGGGAGGCAGGTGAGGTGGACGGGAGGGCAGCTGGCGCTGCGCTGACAGATGACGAGAACGTCTAATGACAGGCTGTGCCACGCAGCCGTGGGTCCTTGTTCCGAGGGAGGCGGGCCGTGTTATTTCTTTATTTCAGGAGCAGGTTGGACGCCCGATAAACGCATGATGGACAATCCAATCAGGAGTCAGCTTTGCTCGTTCCCGGCCGGCGAAGTCGGGGAGGAGGACGCAAATACGTGGTGGGTGGGAGTTGGTCAGCTCCTACTGACCCGCTGGGGAGGTTCTGTCCGGCGACTTTTGACTGCTGGACCTGTTTTCATTTTCTGCATGCAAACATGGCATCATTATCATATGAAATAAATGTCTTGAATTCTGATCAGGTTCGTACTCGAATTGACCCAATGGGGATCAATTTTATCTTGTCTTACAGATTTCCAAGGGAGGTGGAACCAAATCCATTGTCTTCTGTCTTTTTTGCACAACTTGACACTCCCAAGTCCCAAGTCAAGGCTGAACATATGGGTCTCCGAGAAACTGATTAAAATCAAGCATGATATAAGGTGTTTGTTATGCTCAGTGGTGGGAGGTCATGGACTGCTCGACCGGACCTTTGTAGGACCTCCCAATGTTATTCTTGCTTCAAATGCGAGACAACTACAGGACTATATTAAATAGTATTTACATTTCATTTTCTCAGTTTTTTTCTTGTTCATTCATTGTTTTTTACAACATGGAAAAGGGTTACTGCTGCCAATTATTTTAATTCATGTTGTCTCTGAGGAATATCTATACATATATAGCTTTTATTTTCCGAAATTTTAATAAGCAGATATATCTATTCGTGGAAACATGATTTATCGTCGGGATAATGAGAGTTAGAGTCCGCTACGAAAATAAGCAGAAGCTTCAGCAAAAGCAAAGATCCACATTTGTCAAAAGTGAAAAAACAAGTTATTTCTAAAAAGAATGGGAAAATGACAACATGACTAGAATATATAAGCCTTCACAGGCTGTTGGTGCTGACCAGTGCGTCAGTGCTTGGACATTAGTTTTTTTTTTTATAAAAGAAAGGAAATGGAGAGCACAGCGACTGGCCTTCCAAGAACTTCTGGCATGACTGTTACCCCCCCAAAATGTCAGCTTTCGTCAGGACAAACCTAGAAAAACACGAGAGAGGTCTGTTTGCATTGTTGGGCTTCTTCCGAGCAGAGGAAACCGGGCTCGTCTCCTGCGCGACCGCCGGCTCCTCGGGAGGGAACCCTTTCAGGAAAAGCAAAACTATGGGAGAGTGTAAACACGGAGGTGATGGATGACATTTTCTCCGGCGCTGCCTCGCAATTAGTCACGGTTCAAGTGTGGCAAGCGCCCTTCAGAGTATCCTGCACCCCCCCTCTTCCATGACACAAGCTTCCTGCCGGGGCGTTTCCAGATTAGCCTCGTCCTGCCGCTCATAGCTGAGGATGACGCCCGCCCAAATCATTAGTTCAGCTCCAGTCTTCCCTGGAATCATTTTATAAACAAACTGAAGCGTTCCAGATTCAAGACGTTCCAGTTAACCTTAAATTCACAAGCTTTTTCAGAATAAACCAAACTCGGCCTTCAACCGCTCTCGCCAAATGAGAAACAATAGGAGTTTAAAATGTCCGACCGCGGCCTCGTCTAATGAAACGCTTCATTTAAATTGATATGGAACACTATATTTGTGAAAAAAAGCCACAAAGCACCTTGACCTAAAACTTTACCAGACCGATGCTCACAAACTTAATCATTCTGCAGGCGGAGGACGTGCTCTGTTCGGCGGGGTGGGGGCACCGGAAATGCTGGAACATCGGCGAACTGTCGAGGGATTTCCCGCAAAATTGCACGTGCTGCATTTCTCTACGTCGGGCTGAGGGGAAGGGGGGGAGGCCGAAATGAAAATGTAGGACCGCCGAAGCAATCAACGTGTCAAACCACGACTGGGACCCAGTCGGTGAAACCCCGCCCCCACAGCGAGTGAGTGACAAGTGGGGCAACCTCTCAACACGAAGAGGACGTCCTGCTCTTGACATCACGTTACAAGGACAGGAAAAGCGAGGAACTCCTCCTCTGTCCCCTGCAGCTGAAGTCAAGTCAGAAAGTGAGGATGATACCAGAGCGGACCAGAGCTTTTGTAGACTAGGTGACCCACACTTCTGTTTCCTTTACACACATTTCAAAGGTCATTTAAGTTTAGCTCTGCAAGACTCAGATATTTTAGTCAAACCGTATACAGTGGACCCCCGGCTTGCACACATTGAATCTGTTCAGTGAATTAAATTCGTGTTTAGAATATTTTACAGGTTTTATATATATATATATATATATATATATATATATATATATTCAAGAAACGACAATTTAAATAGATTGCGATGCTCCCTGAAAATCCTGAATTCTCCGCGATGGATTATATGTCATAGGATGTAGGAATAGGATTTTTTTTTTTAAATAGGTTTTAACTAAGCGAAAAAAAACCAAACATGCATGGGGGTTAGGGCTCGCGTGACAGCGAGTGATATACCATAAGTGCCTGCAGTGAGGTCGGGGTCAAAACAAACAAGTGCCAGATTCCATCTCGATCTCCAGTGGCATATGATGATTACCGCCGGCCGGTTGGCTCCGAGGCGCGACGTATGGAAACAGAAGGCAAGGAAATGTATGCGTGATATATGCATCCTCCAAGAATGAAGAGTCTGACAAATCGGAGCGGGTGTTGGAGAGGGTAGGCGATGGTACCGATTTTCCCTAAACGTATGATTCCTGAAGAGAACGCCCCGCCGGGCCGCACTGTTATGCACATCCCCCACATGGGTGCGGGGAAGAAGGGCACCAAGAGAAGAGCCGGTGGCACCGGGAAGAGAGGTCACACGTGCCATGATGAATTACAGTTGCCGGGGTTCGTCTCGGCTGCCTGTTCATTAATGAGTCCTCCAAGGGGCGACTGCAGCAGCGGCAGCACAGAAAGGACGCGCCAACGCCACCGTTGCTCCTTGTCTTCCTCCACAGCCCGCCAGGATTGTGTACGGGTTTTAATCTTAAAAACTGACAGGAGCTAATCTGCATATTTTACCCTGAATGTAATCAACAGTCGCCTTGATTAAAAAGAAAACAATTGCATTCCTACAGAAGAAGGGCGCTGATTTAGTTTCAGGATGTGTCTTTGGACCAGTCAAGACCGTGCACTCACAATATGGATTAATTTTCATCATAAAGGGACATAAATTGGTCTGAACTGAGCTCAATGTGGGATCAAATTGCTTTGAAAGCGTCAGATTGATGAAGATGATATTTCTTTTTCTGAAAAAAATTGTGAGAGATTACATATTTCTGAATCAACTACACACTGAAATGCAAACAAAATAAAATAAATAAATAATCACGATTTTCCTCCCAAATCTTCGGGAAAAAAAGCAAATTCTCGCATACATGTGTTTTGAAAATCTGTAGTCTTTAGCCTTTATAACGGAGAGCCTGTAACAAGTGTAAATATATATATATGCAGGCACATATATAGCTTCAGGGCCAAAAATAAATGTAGATTTATATATATATATATATATATATATATATATACACACACACACACACACTTACATATACACATGCACTAAATGGCCAAAAGTATTAGCTCACCTACCTTGACTCGTATATGAACTGAAGTAACATCCCATTTCTAATCCATAGGGTTCATTATGGCGTCAATATAATAGCTTCAACTTGAGTTGAGGCTGTCCACAAGGTTCACTTTACTTAATCAGTTTATTTGGAGAGCACGGTGCACATTAATGAACACTACGTACGGTTACTTTGTGTAAATGTGCCAGAATTTGCCATAGGCTACTTTCCATCTGTAGTTCTCATTCGTTCAGGAGTGTGTTTATGGGAATTTTTGACCATTCTTTCAGAAGCGCATTTGTGAAGTCCCGCACTGATGTTGGACGAGAAGGCTTGGCTCTCAGTCTCCGCTCTAAATCCTCCCAAAAGGTGTTCTATCGGGTTGAGGTCAGGACTCCGTGCAGGCCAGTCAACTTCATCCACACCACACTCTGTCACCCATGTCTTCATGGACCTTGCTTTGTGCACTGGTCACAAGTCATGTTTGAAAGATGATGGGGCTCCAAACTGTTCCCACAAAGTTGGGAGCATGGAATTGTCCAAAATGTCTTGGTCAGCTGAAGCTTTCAGTTTCTTTCGCTGTAACTAAGGCGCCAAGCCCAGCACCTGAAAAACAATCCCACACCTTAACCCCCCCCCCATCAAACTTCACACTTGGTACAGTGCGGTCAAACAAGTAGCGTTCTCCTGCCAATCGCCAAACCCAGACCTGCTATCAGATTGCCAAATGGAGAAGCGCAATTCATCATTCCAGAGAACGCGTCTCCACTGCTCTTTAGTCCAGTGGCGGCGTGCTTTACACCACTGCATCCGCCGCTTTGCATTGCCATTGGTGATGTGTGGCTTGGATGCAGCTGCTTAGCCATGGAAACCCATTCTATGAAGCTCTCTGCACTGTTCTTGAGCTAATCTGAAGGCTACATGAAGTTTAGAGGTCTGTAGCTGTTGACTCTCCAGAAAGTTGGTGACCTCTTCGCACTATACGCCTCAGCGTCCGCTGACCCCGCTCCGTCAATTTACGAGGCCGACTACTGAGTTGGTGTGGTTCCCAAACACTTCCATGTTCTTCTAATCCAGCTGACAGTCAACTGTCAGCTGGATTACCTAAACCCGATAACACTTTTGGGAGGATTTAGAGCGGAGACTGAGAGCCAAGCCTTCTCGTCCAACATCAGTGTGGGACTTCACAAATGCGCTTCTGAAAGAATGGTCAAAAATTCCCATAAACACACTCCTGAACATATGAGAACTACAGATGGAAAGTAGCCTATGGCTAATTCTGGCGCACTTACACAAAGTAACTGTACTTAGTGTTCATTAATGTGCACTGTCCTCTCCAAATAATTCATTGACTGGAATATTTAGTTGATTAGTTGGATTAGTTGACTGGAATATTTAGGAGTGAAGAAATTTCACGACTGGATTTGTTGCACAGGTGATGTCCTATCACAGTTCCACGCTGGAATTCATTGAGCTCCTGAGAGCGACCCATTCTTTCACAAATGTTTGTAAAAACAGTCTGCATGCCTCGGTGCTTGATTTTATACACCTGTGGCCATGGAAGTGATCGGAGCACCTGATTCCGATTATTTGGATGGGTGAGCGAATACTTTTGGCCATATCGTTTGTTGCGACACATAAATTTCCCCTATGGGGATCCATAAAGTATTATCTTATATAGATTATCTATGCATGTATTTTTTGACTAAATGATTTTTGCCTACATCTGCTCCTTATTCAATGCATGGCTCAGTTTTTTGTGTTTTCTGAAAATTTTTCAAAAATGACCTGGGCGAGTATTTTAAGACGACGACGATTAGTATCTAAATTACGATTACACTGTTCTGCAGTTATTTCTTCATAATACGCATTTCACTTGTTGGGATTCCAGCCGCAATCCTGAAATATCCTCTCAGTGAGCGGTGATGAGGCACAAGAACAGCATCTGACGAAGACAGCATCTGATGGCTCAGTTGATTAGTCACGAGACAATCAGCGTACGGTACAGCAGGGTTAGAATGTCGGTTATATCTCTGAGGTGCAGCGGAAGCCGCGTCTCTTCCACTGATATTTCATCAACAGTTGAGAGAGGAGGCATGGTGGCAGTCCAAGCGTTGAGCTGAGCAGCAGCTGCGGCGACATATCTCAGAAATGTCACTGACAAGACCATCGTCTTTCCTTTGGTCTCCTGCCATAGGTTGCTAAGCTATCAAGGCAACACAAAACAACTCAGAAAGGCTATATTCAGTCGAACCTGGGCTTACGAACGCCCCTAATCATGAACAAACCGGGCAATAAACAGAGCTGCGAACAAGCCTCGGTGCAGGAACACACAAACGAACAAACTTGTGGGCTTGTAGGGTAGCAGCAGCCGTGCGCGCCACTCAGCGTTGTTTACATCGTTCATCGTTTTGTTCTCCTGTTATAACGCTTTTTTGAGTTTTTTTTCTGTAAGTTAGCCTCATTATGGCCCCCAAAAATGTTAAAAGTGCTGGTGATTGTAGTGTTAAGAAGCCAATGTCGTTCTGAAGAAGGAAATAATAGTCAAACGTTACAGTGGTGTTGGTGTTACAGATCTCACCAAGCACTACAAGTCAACCGTGCGTTAAAGGCGCTGATGTGGCTAAAGGGGTGATTACGTTACAAGGCAAGGCTGTTGTTAGTTTGGAGTAATGAAAGACAGCTTGCTGGAGAAAGCGTTGGTGACAAGGTTCTACTTCTGCATGCTGATTTAGTGAAGGAAACACTTAGGACAAGTGCTGGCAAGAAGACAAAGAACACCAAGAAACACAGCAATAATTAAGGTTATCTTTAGTTCCTTTCTGCATTTTTGCCACTAATAAACCCATAAAAAGGTTTCCATAGAAGAGTGCAGTTTGTGTTTTGGGGGCTGGAGAACGGATCAATGGGATTTACATTGATAACAATGGGAACTGAGTCAAAAAATTAAATTAAATTTGTAAGCCGATGTTCTTCCAGATGTATGATTATAGAGCTAGAAAAAATACACAATTAATCAAAATACTGTCGTTACTTCACGTTTTCGTTTAACGCAGCTGATTCAGGAACATAATCCCACGATAAACATGGACTACTATATATACCTACCTATATATATATATATATATATATATATATATATATATATACACACACATATATACGTGTGTGTGTATAAAGACACTCTTGGCCAGTAGTATTATGGTTCAATAATTCCCTGCCGGATTAGTAACCTTCTTCCCTTCCGATCAATTTTCTTTCTATCATCTTTGTGTCTCCCTGACGGTTTTAAACTCCTCCGTAAAGCACGTTTCATCTATCCCCGAGCATGACATATGCTTCAGAAATACGACTGCCTTGCGACTGAATGTCTTAATTTGACAACATTAAACGACTCCCGACCGAAAAAAAAAAACCCACTCACTGTCAAACAAAGACCTTGGGACACAAGCCAATTTACGATGCAAAGGTGAGAAAAGAACGGATGCAAAACGACCTCTCGTGTACAGCCTGCTATGTGAGAGATCAGTGCTGCATATAACCGAGGTGCGACTGCACAGGTGTCCTCCTGCTCTGACAGCAACTGCTAAAAACAAGTAAAACACTACCTGCTTGATTAACGTCTTGCTGATGGGAAACGCCAGCTTTCCCTCTATGGAGTACACTGTGTGTGTGTGTGTGTGTGTGTGTGTGTGTGTGTGTGTTAAGTGTTTGGCAAAAAGCTTGTGTGAAGTGACAACCACGAGTGCATGCCCACGCCGTCCACCCACAGCACGATGGGAGGACAAAGCGGCTAATGGAAGCGCGGATAGATATTCGAATCAATGCTTGGATGAAGAGTTGGACAGCGTTCAAAGCTGTATTTTCAGTTTTTACGGGGAGTCGGACCATTCTGGGATTGGAGTCCGGCATTTGGGCAAAGAACGGCAAACATTCAGGGAAAAAAAACCTTTTCATCTCGAGCTGATCACAATGTTCTTCATGGAGAACCGGTAGGCATTGTTTTAAGCGATTTTGGCTTGATATGAAGCCGGAGTCCGTTATTAATTTCAATTTAATTTCAACCGAACCCTTCTTCGCCGGCCCTTTAACAATGATTCAGACGGCCACGCTGTGTGAAATTACATTGCGGCCGAGTATAATAACATGAAAAATCAATCAGACTCTCATTCCGGCAGACACTAGATGGTGTTTCTGCAGCGATGGAGGCCGAGACCCTGGGAAAAATGGCAGGGAATCGTCACAAGATTCAAAACAGCGTTTACCCCACTGGTTCTGAGCCAGCTTGATCTCCGCCTGGCTCTGAACAAACACTTCTCCTACTTAAAAAAGAGAGTTCTGTTAAATTAACAAACACTTCCGACTGCTACAGCTTCAGGAAAGTCAACATTCCCAGCGCTGAGATCGACGCTGTCATTACTTTCTACGCAAAAGCACACCGCCGTTTTTCTTTTTGTCATATTTTGTCAGCAGCATGTTTTGCAGTTTTGCATCAGGCGAACAGAAAAAAAGGACAGTCACGGGGCGCTGAGTGATGAAGAGCTGCAGGCAACAGGCCTTGAAAGGCCCTGCGCCTTTGTGCGGGAAAACAAAAACCATCTACAACTTTTGATCAAGGTTAACATTGCGTGTGAAAAGACAGCCAATCATAACGCTTGTGTGGTATGATAGCGGCGGAGAAGACGCAGTGGGGGAGGGGGGGGGGGGGGGGGGAGTTTGGTTTTTTTT
>CAAKHD010006110.1:41860-55723 GCA_901007705.1 Fistularia tabacaria
GGGGTGGGGGGGGGGGCGGGGGAACGGACGATATCGCCTTTTATCGAGACAATGTTGGGGGACATTTCTGATCCACCGATGGCTCGTCTTCTCCCCGCCGGCTGTTTCCGCGTTGATATCTGGATGATTCTAAAGGAAATCTTTAGATGCAAACCAGCAGCCGCCAGTGTCGCCGAATCGATGGGCGCTAAAATCCGATAACTAACATTTTATCTTTTCAATTAATAAAGATTTTATGAGGGGGGACGCTGCAGACATTTCGTCTGTCGGGATGAAAGAGAGTAGCTCTGCGCCTCATTTTTTGGTGAGGTTAGCGTGAACAGATAGCATGCGAAAATTGAATGGGCAGCAATCATTTGTGCGTACCAGTAGAAAAATGACATGGAGTTACAGCAGAGATGGACTTGGAAGCGGCGATCATCCCACTTCAAAATAATCCACAATGAAACGTGATTTAAATATGTTGATGTAGAGGTCGGACAAATGTACCAGTCACACTTGACAGACGCCTCCTCTCCTGAAGGCTGAGATTTTGCGCAATGACAGAAAAGTTTGTTGGAGAAACACTGTTTCAGTTCCTGCTTGCCAATCAAAAACTGTAACCGCTATCGCTTCGGTTTGTTTTCTGTGGAAGACAGAGCGCTCTGCATATTTCAGCTGTAAAAGTCCTTTTTGTCATTTGCCGGTGTGTTTGAAATACACCCCGTGCAATGGTCTACGCGCCGGTTCCATCCTTCTCCCTACAATAACAAGTAGATGGCGGGGTTGCGGGGGAAGGAACGTCAGTCTTAATGCTCAGTCACGTTGTGTGAGACAAGACATACTGACAGAAACATTTTTTGCTTCACACCATCTACAAATCTAGGCCCTAAATATTCTGTCAAAAAAAAACAAAAAAACAATTGTGCAGAGAAGCCAGAAGAAACTCCTGCATCTTCCCTCCGGATTTAGAGAACTGCAGTGCACCTTGATTTTTTCCAAGATACGAGTCGTCGCTCAGTCGTTTTGGTGCTTTGCGATACGAGCCTAAATCTGAGTTAGGAGCAAGCGGGATGAGCGTTTGACACTTGCGTGGCCGCTGCTGTCCATGAAGTAGCCTTTAAAAACAGTCGGACACACCGTCCGCCACTAGGTAGCCCAAAGAAAATCATAGAAAAACATTTCTGAGGAGCACAAGAGGTACCCCGCTTGTCCGTGAAGAGATGGAGAAGTTGTCGGTGGGACACCGTGAGCGAGAGCATCATCTGTGATGGTTTTGACAAGCGGAGCGGCATTCACATAGTCGCTAATTTAATTTTAGCCATAAAGTGTAGGAAAGTGTGCACATTATATTTGGCAACACATTTTAGCCTTAAGTGTGTCGCCAATAGGTGAAGCTCAGCGATAGAGCCCCAGATGAAAAACGCCGCCGCCAGCATCTTTGTACCGTCTTCAAGGTAAATATACTTAATAAAACCAGCTTAATTCTCTACGTTCTCTTTTTTTATGTATCACTATTTTTAATACATTATTTATCTATTATACATTTTTTTCTTAGTTTTAAACTCATAACTGGGGGCCTTAAACAGATCATTAACGTTTCAATTCATTTCAATGGGGAAATTGAATTTGACATACGAGCACACGGAGTTACGAGTTCGGTCACGGCATAGATTCAACTCCTAAGTCAAGGTTCTACTCTACCAAGGCCAAATGAGTTCCCAAGCTCCGGCCAGTTTGGCAATCATGACCCTCGTGCTAAAACTCAAGACAGGCAGGACTTCCAGGATGTAATGGTTGAACTGAACGATCGAAACGTAGCGACAAATTCCCTCTTTTGATCCCCTGCATGTGTTGGCTGAGGCCACGATCACTGACATATAACACACACCAGTCTTGTCTGATGTAGCCTGAGCATTTAGCAAGCCTGCTCTACCTACTGAGATATTCATATACAGTCGTCCCAGCCCTGCCTGAGGCCATCTGCTGCCCTCCCCTTAATCCAAGGGCTTGTCAACGATGATTAGCCGGCCTCTCTATCACTCCCTCTCTTCTGCTACCATTCCATATCACTAGCTTATAATGTTGATATCGGGGTTTAACAACAGCTCTGAAGCGGCCGCTCGCCATCAGCTCCTTCGTATGGATCTCGCCGCCTGCGAGGCCTCGTCACTAACCCCGTCCCAATCTCCTTCGATCTCGCATGGGCTTCGGGAAGCTGAATGAAGAGCCGCTTTATTTCAATTTCACGTCCACATATCGACCCCGTCCTGCACTTCCCCGCCTTTCAAAGGGTTTAATATTTCCGGCTGCACGGAAACCACTAAGGTCAGTACTATCAGTCAAATGAATAGCTTTGCGACCGCTCCATCCACCTGTCTGTTCTCACTGGCTGTTAGAATGAAGGTTAAGTCTTTGAACGGCCCTGGACAGCAGGCCCAGTAATGGATAGGATTATTAGACAAACATGACAACTCTAGGAAACGCGGTTCCACACGGGGCTGTCGATGCGTCCTTGCAAATAGAGAATTTGTTTTCCATCTATGCTTTTAGAGATGCTAAGCGATGCGACTCTATCGACGACAATGTTGTCCTTTTTGCGTGTGTGTGTCTGTGTGTGTGTTTGTGTGTGTGTGTGTGTGTGTGTGTGTGTGTGTGTGTGGATGAGATAGTCCCCTGCTGCGGTACAGCGAGAAACACGAACCCCAGGTTTTGAAATAATCTGTTGTGAGGCTGCGGGCGGATATGCGAGGTCCCGGGAGGATGAGGCACAGTGACTTTCCTCGGTTTCATCTTGCTCCAGCAGCTCAACTGTACTTTGCATTAAGTGCCATTTAGCAAATATTAGCATGCTGATGGTTAATAGCTTCGCCATTGTGAAATTGGCATTTAGCTGCGGGCACATCCTCCAAAGCAGCCTGCATGCTCCCAGACTCTTGTTAATTATTGCTGTTTAATCACTTTACTTGTGTTTCATCAGCACGCGTTCAAACCAAACTAAATTCAGGGCAAAACACACACACACACACACACACACACACACACACAAGGAGGCCGACATTATTCCCGAGAACATGGCCATCAAATCCGGGATTGGCAAACACTGTCACAAATAATTACCTAAAGCAACTGTCTTGTCACTGTTGCTTAGAGAAGGGATTTCACAAAGTGGGAGACAACACCAGCCCTTCAGTCAAAGCGTGGAATAAGTCTGTTCCCCGCCCAACCCTCCACCCCCGCCTGTTTACTCGGGTCTTGGTTCTCAGATGTGTTTTGTGTAACAAAACACACACACACACATACAAATATCCGAACAGGCCGAAGCTAAAAGTGCTCCAGGCGAGATCAAATGCGTATAATCTGTCCTTAGGCATGTGTTAGCTTCTGACCGCGGGCGAGAAGCAGACGAGGTAAAAGAACATTTTAACATCTCTTCAACCAAAATAACATACACTTAGACTGTTATAGCTTCTGTGCTGATGATATTTTTCACACCTCAATTCACACATCCTCCCCTGAAATAGTTTGAGCCCCCGTAGCTTAAATCACTGTGGAATTAGTGGGTCATTTCCACTCGGTGAACACACGATTACACCAGAATTATCCCCTCACCGCTTCTGTCATTAACAGTAATGGACATTTTTGTAAAACACGACCAGGGGAACGTGACCTTTGAACCCATGGACAATTTCCATCTCGGAATGGTTTTTATCTAGCGTGGGATATCGTTTCGTTATTTTTTTTGAATGGTGTGAAGTGAAAAGATTACTAAAAGACTGAGGACGACTATCACCTGAATTAATAATAATAATAGTACATTTTATTGAAGGCGTCTGACTCGACACTCAAGGACATCATGCAGACATATACAAAAAAATACTGATTTAAAAGAAACAATGAAAACTTAAAAGAAAAAGATCAAATAATGTATTCCCAATATGACGATTTTAACTTCTTTCTCCCACCAATGGCCCAACCTTTAAGTTGTCACTTTTATCCCATCAGACAGTTGCAGGACTTTCCATCTCCATCAGCATGTGAGGCCTGCTGTTATGGCCGAAGAGACAGCCTGAGAGGTCGCATCAGCTCCTGAATTCTAATCAGCTCAATCGGGAGGCCCGAGCGGATGTTCATGCCGGACGGAATTAAATTTCAGCCGTCCCGAGACATTCACGGGTATGGAAATGATATGGGCTTAGCATGAGCTGGACCAGAGAAACAAAATAGATTTCCGCACGACATTAGCAGAAATGGTCTCCGAACGCCATCAGATACGGGTTAGGTTGACTACTCAATTCCAACTGGCTCATCTTTTGAGTCCAGACGGAGATATTTTTAGTCTGATGAGGTGGATTTCCTGCCGGCCGGTCCGAAGATATCCAAATACCAAAACCCGAAGGATCATCTGATCACAGGGAACTTGACTTTTGATCATCGCTGAGTCCTACAGGATGCAAATCTATAGACGTTTCCTCGAGGAGCAACTTGGATATCAGTCAAACACTGGTTTGCAAGGTTCCAACGACCACACGTTGGAATGAGCTTCTGGGCGAGGCTGCTTGAAGAATTGGGTCCATTTTTTTATAGCCATTTCTCCAAGGTGTTCCTGAGTGGTTGCGTTCAGAGCTGCATGGACAGGAAGATGGAGAATATCTCTGTCCGGCCTTTGCTCTTGTAGACACAGAGGGATCCCAACAAAGAAATTTACTCGGAAATACGGTCAAAAGTGAATGAATGAATGAATGAATTAATGAATTAATACTTTATTGATCCCCAAGGGGAAATCCGTGTGTTACAGTAGGAGTTGAGCTGTTGCAACAGGCTACCGTTTTCCAAGTGTCACGCTTCAGAGTAATGTTCTATACGATTCTTTAGCTATCTGGAAAAATGAATGGTTTTAATGTTTCTCAGACCACAAAGATGTCCGGATTTACACTTCATCAAGTGATCTAATGACGCCTCCTTGTTTAGCCGTTCCAAAGAATGAGCCATTTGCGCAGTATCTGTGTCAGCTTTTCCACCAAAAACAGCCTCTCAACAACCTCTGCCATGTCAAACGGGAAGCAGGGACAATGTAGAAGGCACCCGTGACAAACGCAGCCGCGGAAAACCCAAGTGATGGACAGCGGGAGAGATGAGGGATTAATGGCAGGGCTGCCTGCTGGATGGCTTTATACTTACTCCTGAGCCTCCTCCATCTCCGCAGCTTTATTAGCCGAGTGTCTGCAGAGGCATTTTCTTTCAGGTAAATGTCACACTTCTCTCCACTACTACACCACTATCCCTCTCAGCCCTCCAAAGCCGCCTCGTTGCATCTCGAGGGATCCAAGGGCTTGCTTGAATGCCGGCGCCCGACCACAACGGTATTTGGCTTCCTGAGTATAGTCACGTGACCACAGGCTCACACATTGTGTATCAACTTATGGCAGAGCGCAACAATCTGTTAAGGGACGCCGTGGGGACGTGACCTTTCAGGCAGGGAAAAAACACCAACGGCTCCGCTCTCTTGGAGAAGGCTCCGGAGAGACATAATAGTTAAGACGGGAAATGAAGGAGCAGATGTTTCCCGAATTTTGTTGGCGGCGCGTCTCCAGCAGGGGACATCGGCAATAGAAACCAAACAAAAACAACTTGAGCAAAGAGGAGTCAAATTCTTTTAAGCGACTGCAGTGGGCCAGGGTGATTTCAACATGCCGCAGCCGTGACCTTTTAACACCACATCGCCAAAACAATGGTGAAAATCAATTAGGGATCCCTTTCTACGGTGCACACACTCATTCCCGTCGACAATGCCATGTAGTTGGAGGCTATTGACTATAAAGTAAACACATTTACAACAATGTGTTTCCCAATATTAACCTGTGTTCTCTAGCAAAGTACTTTCTCTCCTTCTCTTGGTTTCTGGAAGAAGTGCTTCAAATGGATTCAGTACATCATAAATACATCTGTGGTTTCTACAGATGTTGTCAAGTCACGTAGCGATAAGAGTTCACCGCCTTTTAACAATTAAAAATGTAGAAATGAGGACACACTCTGATGCAAAGGAGGGAGCGGGGAAATACAGTCTCAATTCAAAAAAGGACGAGGCTGATCTTGATTTTTTTCCCTATGCTAATCATTTTATATCAGGGGCTCGTGTCCCTTTGATATATGAGATGAGGTTGATAATCAGAGCTGATACGTACACCATAAATCCACGGCTGATATGCTTACTCATGCCACGAGCACGCCGCCGGTACAGCACGATGAAACCTGCACCACCTATAATGTGTCCTGAGCATGTTGGGAAACAGCAGTGAGAATCGTCTTATGTTACTCTAAACAAAGTTTTTGTTTTTTTTCTTTTCGGAGGGGCGGGTGAATAGCCATCGCTAAGCCGAGCATCAACTCCTATATCAGCATAAGCTCAGCTATTTAGATCGAACAAACTCCAGCGTCTCTTTGGCATCTTTCTCCCCCCTGGATGGATTGGCCATTTAAAAAATGCAGCAGGCCGGAGTGGAGAGTGGCGTAGTAATATCTCTAAAGCCAAAAAACAGATCAATCTGGGTCAGGCGTGACGTATTGTGCTGGGAATGCTTTTAAAAATCAAGTGCAATGTCACTGCATGCTGTGGACTAGCTATGTATCATTTCTGCAATGAACTGCAGACCACTGGTTTGAGCAGCACTCTTATTTTTTATTTTTTTGTTCCACACTCCTGAGAAATGAAATAAAAATTGCTTCGTTTTTCATTTAGCTGGAAAGATGCTAAGCCCACGTGGCCACAACTGTTGATTCTTCATCAGGAAACCGGGCGCTGCTAAATTTCCCCTCCAACTAAATCAAAAATGAAAAATAAAAACACAAGCATAAAAAATTTAAATAAAACCCACTGGCTCGGAGGAGTAAAATATCAAAATACTAAAAGAAATGGTTAATTTATGTGCATGACCTAAATTTTTGCCCCGTTGCTGAGGATTTTAAAACAGCAGTTAGCCAATTACCTAACCCGCAAGAGTCTTGTTTGCCCTCAGGTGCAATGCTAATGAGGGTCATAGAGTCATAACGGTCACAACAGAAAGCAAGAAGGAGTATATTCAGACCGGATAAGATCATACTTCATTGATCCCCACCTGATAAGTTCATATCATAAAAAATAAAAAAACTTTTCACATGTGACATAACACGCGTGCTTTATACGCCGGTATTAGCTATTTAAGGCCAATGATGATCAGGCGGCTGACAGGTTGATCTGATCTAAACCTGGGATCAGGAGTGAGGTCAGTGCACGGGTCAGATGGGGACGGGTGATCAATGGCATATGCTGACAACAGAGCCCTTCCAAAGATTAAGGCTATAAAGGGGAACGCTGACCTGCAGGTACGCGATTAGGGCGAACTAACCACGTCGGGATTTCTCCCATGGGCTTTCTATTACAAAATAAAGGTAGGGATTAAAGTGCATCCTTCCTCAATCTTTTACATCCAAGAAATCACTCTTTGCTTTTGCTGTGGAGCTCATGAATTAAAGACTTCACTTGTGGTTTCTATCCTTTCTTCTGCTCCATTGATACGGAGGTTCTCCGGGGGCTCCCACTCGCTGGGCTGTAGAACCTTATTTCATCATCTCTTGATTTGGCTCTAAAATATAAATTATAGACGTAAACATGGGTAAAGTAAATTAAGGGGGGCAGAAAAAAAAGGGCCCGGAATAAATGAAAAATGAGCACAAAAATAAAAAGGTCCAGGAAATTCATAAGATAAATCAAAAAAGTTCAAATCCGAATGTACACAGTCAATTCCCAATGAAAACTATGGGTCTAAATAGTAAAACATTCAAGTCAGATCTCTGTCTTATGTCTTATCTCAATGCTCGTGCTCGACCTTTTAAATTATATAGAAACCAAACTAACTTTTCATTTCTTTACAATGCCCTGCGGAGCTGAGGTTTTCACCTGGAAAAAAGGTATCTACCCACTTTTTCTCTAAAATGCCCTGTGGCCACTCTTTCTCTGTGCTTTCACATGTTATCATTTTTCCATTCGGCATTGAACCTTTCACATTCACTTTCATTCCTATCAATCTTTACACACTAAAAGACATGGAAATATGTCCCCGAAATAAATTAACAAATTGATAAGAAATAAAGAAATAAAATATATCTTGGAGCTGCTCTCTGACATCCTTGGTTTGGTCTGCTGTACCTGCGTCTCCACCTACTTCCTGGAAGGTATACTTCAGGGTCGGCGGTGATAGCAGATGATTGTGTGAGTACCGCTAACAACCATCAGCGAGGGTGACATCCCTCATTGCTGGTGTCTCTGCAAGGAAGGAATGTATTCCGCTAACAATGGCCTGTCAGCGCCCGTTGTCCTGCTTCCCCGGCGCTGAAATGTGACATCGGCTGAATGAGGTGACAAGCGGCATCACGCTTGGCGGCGGGCGAAGGCTGCGGCGGGCCCTGCTCGGCGACACCCATGACGACCGGAAAAACAATGTCCCTGCTACATGACAGGTCATTAGAAATGCGAGGCTGACGAACGCGCGGACCTCCTCAAGCGAACATTTGGAGACACCGTGGAAGCACTGACGTGGTGCCCCGGGCCTCCAGAACAGTCTCTCTCTGGACGATAATATAGAAGGATTTCATTTCCGATCGTTTCCACTCCATTAGCCCGACTCATTCTTGTCTGATGACCCCAAATGGTTGGCTTTGACACAAATCCGCCAATTCCTGCCCAATGTATGGTTGTTCCGCCAAATTACTGCCAGCCACACTTAACGGACCAAATTCTCCTCAATATACAAATAGACCTGACACCAGTGGAGACAACCAGAGCTGCTGAAGAACTGACGGCAAACGGGTTTTACTCACGGAATAAGTCTGGACGAGGAACTTTGAGAAAGTCATTACAACTGCACCACAATGCGTCCTCAGCGGTCGTTACCAATATATTTCAGGATCCCTGCCATCTGATACATCACCTTTATAACCACACTGGTGGACTAAATTAGGATAATAAGGGATTTTAATCTTGACTTATGAACAAAGATGGTGAAAGGACATTTTAACTACAGATTTTGTATAACAAATTAAGGTATTCTACATCTGCATATTAGATTCTATCCGATCGCAGTATATCTGCCGGGTATGATTGTGAGACTAATCCGGAGGGGCATTGGAGGCTAAATTGTTTATTTGAGTTGAACATCTCAATAGGTTTAAGATTAATTGCCCGTGCTTCTGTCTAGGGCGTTCCCGCAACACTGCAACAATTCACCAACCCTCATTCCTCCCCTTTCTCTCTTCATCAGTGGATTTTCGTTTGGCGAGTTGCTGCTTGTTCACATCACGACATAATAGTTGGTTTTTTTTTTTATTGGCCTGATGGCCACCGCAGCCAAACGAAAACAACACGCTGTTATTGATCCCGTCGGACCGGGCCTCAGCGCCTCCAACGCAACTTGATGGGAAATGGTTCAGTGACTGTACCCATCTCTATAAGGTCCTACGTCTTGCTCAGAGGTTGTGTCAGATCAATTGGAAGAGAGACGAGGTTTCATACAAGATATTTGGGCGCAACTGATGACTCTGTTTCAACTTGTTTGCTTAAGTTTATGCACATGACCCCCCTGCTAGGGCTCAGGAGATAGTTATGGCTCGGAGTTTCATTTCACAAACAAAAGCCGCTTTAGGACAGTTAAATTTGAGGAAATCAGTCGTGAGAACTGGTCGGCTCAAACTTCGTTTGAGTAAGGGTCCACAAAAGGAACGCAGGCGTCTGGAATGTGCACCTTAAGTGCCACATTCAAAAACAAACCACCGCGAAGAAGAAGATGACACAGACATCATGGAGAGCTAAATAGCTACAGCTTTCATGTCGCACATGTTCCACCTCGCCATGGAAATCCCTCTGTGGCGGAGCAGGCCAGAAGAGCTTGGACCCCCTTCGATAGTCCATTTCTCTCTGGCTCTGTCCATTCTGTGTAAATTCACAGGGAAGCAGCTGACAAGAGACAAAGATAAGTTCTAAAAATGGCGCTGTGTAGTCCCGCAAGAAGCATCTGGTAATGGGCGTGAGCTTATGAGTTCTACCAGTCAGCAAGCGCCTATGTCATGAGTTCCATGTTCCATTCCATCTCAGGTCCATGGCTCCCGATTCATATGCTGTCCTAATGCATGATGATAAGGCCTAGTTCCTGAAAAGGCTCTAGGAACCGCAAAAAGTTCTAAAGGGGCTAGCCATGCAAAACAATTGCCTGGTCAATGCGCTTGAAGGATGCAAAGGGCGGGTCTTCTTCGGAAGAAGAATAACTCGGCAATCAGTATCAGTCTAGCAGACAGCTTAGGCCCTTTATGTCACACATACATTGATTGCTTTCACGTCTCTGAGAGTCTCGATCATTTCAACGGTCTGACTACATCTCTCAGCGGGTACAGAAATACCGCTTTTTTTTTTCCTTTGTCTAGAAAACACATGACGTTTTTCTTCTCCAGTTCAACAGATTGCTTTCTACCGAGTACAAAAGGAATCGGCCCTTGAAGGGGAGCCACTTATACAAAGAACCTTATAATAAGTATTTCTTAATAGGCAAAAAAGCCCTTGAAGAGCTTTACGACATACTTATTATAATGGTTCTGAAACCATAAAATGGCTTCCTTCGCCAACTGTTGACAAAACGGTCAAAAGAGTATTGTTGAACTTTGAAGTCACTGTTTTCAGATCTGTAAAATAAAAACTGTAAAAGTGTGTAATTAAATTATAGGTAATCATGTATTCAGTAGAAATGATTCCTAACAGAATGTTTGAACAAGGTTCTTAACTCCAGTGTCACTGGATACAGGTGAATACATTTGTAAGACTTATTCAAAAAAAGTCATTTGAATAAACGCTCTTCCAAATTATTTCAGTTGTTAATAATCAATGTTCATGGTGCTTTTATCAACACCCGACTTTAACGCAACACCGTATTGCCAATTAGGTGTTACGAGACAGATCAGAATGTAAATGCCGGCCTCTGACCTTCTCATTTGCATCCAATGCCAGGACAGGATGAAACTCATCTTCATCGGCCTCTATTAAATTCAGAATACAAATCTGACTCACTGACAGAAATATAAAAGTGTCTGAAACAACTTTTGGCTGTTTAGCAGTCCTGAAAGTACTGAAAGCTAACCTTAAAAATGGCACCACTTTGGAAGAGTTAGCCAATCATGAGCTAAGAGGGTTTCCAAAATTTGACCGATTTATTCATCAAGCACAAATTTCGAGCAGCACTTTGCCTTAGCCGGGTATTAACATCACAGTGAATTAGCTGGATGGTGCGTGCAGGACTCGGCCGACTTAGCAGAACGCATGTGCTGACCGGGGCGGCTGGCAGCCAGCACTTCCCCGCCCGCATCTCTTGGTATTTTTTTGTTATTCTATGGAATTCAAGCACGTGCGCAAAGCCTGTGTTTGGAGTTGTACAGTTAGTACAGAGAGGATGCGGTATGTGTTTGCTTGAATGCACCATCACCTCCCTCCACCAACTGTAATTGCTTTGTCCTCAGGCAGGCATGTGAGGTCCTGACAGCTCAAACCTGGCAATCCTGTCACTCCAACAGAGTCTAATGAAGCACACAACACACACACACACACACACAAAACTGGAGAGGAAGTAACCTGTCTGCAGAATGTGTGAAGATGGGGGTAAGTTCCTCTCTGCGGGTGGAACAGTTGCGCATGAATATTCAGTGACGTCCGTTCGACAAAATCGGGGGTCGACGCTGCGGAGAGGGATTTCGGCTTCCTGATTTGGGACTGAATTATCAGGCCGTTACAGTCCATTTCCATCTTCGACGCCAACATCGCACCCACTGTAACACGTTTCCACGGTGGGGGAGGGGGTTTAGAGTCACGAGTTGGCCTGGTAACACTTCGCTTCAAAACTGCAGGTCCCCCAAGCTGTTGATACTCAAAGCGAAATATTACACCTTTTATAAACTCATCAAAATGCCAAGGGCCAGACATGTTTGTTTGAGAGAGGACGATCATTGCAGCTTTGCTCAAGACGACCAATTTTTAATATTCTCAAACCTCTATTGGTTCAAATGACTGCTTAATACCAAATCTTTTTTTTTTGTTTTAGGCAAAATTCATGCTGAGCTCGCAGTGAACGTGCCGCCATGACGTTCAGCGGATGGCGGTGTGTCTAAATGTGTTGTATGGTAGCTCGAATCCACCACCAAATAACGTGTTCACCACCTGCAGCCGTTCAGATTCCAGAGTTATTGGATGCAGTGAGGCCTCCCTAAATGGCTCTGCGGTGGCAATCCGCTTGGAAAAAACAAGAAAAAACAAAAAAAAAACAAACAAAAAAAAATCAATCTAAAGAAAGACATACAGACCTGTTTTTAAGGTTTAAAAATGCCATCTCACTGCTGTATTGTACACAGATATTCTTTCTGATTTAGTTTTTTTGAATACCTAAAATTACAATTGGCAAAGAACCATGAAGCTTGAATGTAGTAATGGGCTTTATAATTGAATTTATGATAAATATTATTTTAATGTCTTTTCTTCCTTTTTGTTTTATTTGCCATGGATTTTGGGGGCAGATTTCTCTGTAGGTTTGGCTTACATCCAGATAACTTGGATATTTAGACAATTGGTTCTTCTTTCAAAATTCTTGATGGCTGCCTAAATGCAACATACCCATATTAATACTATAAAAAAAGAATCAAAGACAACAATTCCCTAACGTGGTCGTCGCCTACAATACAATATATTTACAGTGTATATGAGTGTACGCACAGAGGTCGAACTGTTTCTCATCCCCCAAAAAATGCCGCATTAGTGCTACGCTCGGACCGCAGTTAGCCCACTGTATTATGACTCTTTTCAAACTCGCAAACAGGGGTTTCACATCACGACACTGGACCAGACCCAGTCACCTCAGCTGAGACTGAGACGGTCGGGGGGTCAATGTCTGGACTCGAGAAAGAATTTCGACATGTTAGCGTTGCAAAAAGGCTGGGAGAATCTCGAAATAATGCTCAACGGGGCCTCTAAGCTCAGCGGCAGAGACAGAGAGCAGTAAAGATGAAGGGCCCGGAAATGCAAAGGGAATGCACGGTCGAGAGGGAGAGACAAGAATAATTGTGTGAAAATGGCATCTGAAAGGTGACAAACTCCCCAACAATCTCTCAGAGGCCCCCGGAAAGCAAGAGGCACACCATTATTACCATCATCACCATCAGCATCCTCGTGGTGGTTGTAATCATTCTGCACTTTCCCTCGCTGCCACCTCCAAAAAATACCAGTGGCGGAGCCTCGGAGCCTGTTGTCAGTGCCTCATTTGAATAAAGCTCTCCAAAAAAAAAAAAAAAAAAGAAGAAAAGCAGTGATGAACTGTCTCACCTTCTAAAACAGATATTTTCACAGAAGGAAATAAAAGCAAAGCAAGCCCTATTCCCCACAGTTCCGAAGACAGGGGCTGTATTTCAGCTCGACTCATCAATATGCAAAACATCAGAGCATCGCTTGCCACAAGAATATTCCCTCCACTGCACACTCGGCAAATGTACACAAACATCATCACATTTTTGTATTTTCTATTTTAAACAAGCTTCGATTGGCAGGGAAAAAAGTATGCAAATCTTGTGCAAACATAATCACATTTTGATAAAAAAGCACTGCGATTCAAAGCCTTAAATTGTCCTGTGTGATTTTAATACTCTGTGGGCAATCTTTCGAACCAAAGAGGCGCTGGGAAAAATAAAAGACTTGAGGGCTGAAATCAATGAGCTACCTTTTTTTATTTTCTCCCTCTCTTTTTTTTCGGGGGGGGGGGGGGGGGGGGGGGAAAAAACCCGAGTGCGGGATTAAATTTAAAAGGTGGGGCCCTGAAACTTTTCTTT
>CAAKHD010006110.1:66110-92047 GCA_901007705.1 Fistularia tabacaria
GCACAAAACCAAAAAAGGATTTTTTTTCTTCTACTTTCAGAAATTTTTTTTTTAAAAACGCTTTCATAAAAAAAAAAAAAAAAAAAAAAAAAAACAATCCCAGCTTTCAAACAAAGAGCTCAGTGATTTTATCATTGACTGCCTCTTTACCATCCTCAGGCAGAATATCCCTTTTTTTTTGTAGATTTACATTTGCATCTAAACCAGTTCGGCTAATGTTCTAAATGGGATCCACGTCTAGTCTGCCACAGAGATATTTCAATTTTTCATAACTTTGCTTTCTGGCATTGTAGCTATCATTTCAAAGCTTTGAAGAGCCGAAAAGGGGAAAAAGTATAGTCCATAATTCTCACACCACAGAACTGAGTTATTTTATCTCAATCTTGCCATTTGCACATCACACATCAATACCCGTTGTGCATGTGATCGGGTTGAAATCCAGTGTTTGTACAAATTGGATCCGAAAGGTGTAAACAAGGGACGGTTTGTCCAGTGCAGCAACTTAAGGCCGGCAGGATGCAGACTTACGCTGACCGCCGCTGTCTATCGCTATTCATCCTCCGCTGACGCGCATGACCTATTTTTGTCACAACAACTGCCTTTAAATAAAACAACAGCAGCAAACAGACATGGCGAGGAAAATTGCTGTAAATCACTTGTAAGGGAGTTAAAGACCGATAACAGAGAAACAACTGCGATGGTTCAATCTCAGGACATCCTCCACAGCACAATCTCAACATGAGGCTTCAAATTTGTGCGTGTGTGGGGGTGACGGGTCATCTTTAAGTCAAATGCACGGGTCAGTGGACGAGCGCGTCAAAACATCTAGCTGATCTGTATTCTTTGCCTCGACCTGAGTCATGGTGAGCTGTGGCTGAGAGGATGGGATCACGGATGCTCAGATGGGATTAGCTCACAGGCGAGGATCTCAGACAGGAGTGAAACCTCTTGTGCGCGGAGCTTGTTTACATGTTAAAACTGCATTTGAGCTTCTGAAACACCAAAGTAGTGCAAGAAATGCATGGAATGCAATGAACTGGTAAAAGTACCTCACACCTTGCATTTTTTATTTATATGTTCCAATTCTTCTGGGCACAAGCGTGTTTATCCCAGTCAAGTAAAGCAACTCAAAAGAGATTATGTAATATCTAGCATGGATTACTGTCAAGTCCTGATACAGACAAAAATCTGTTTCTCCTGTTGTCGCATTAATTGGATGTTCAAGCTGCACTGCGTAGATGATGGACGTGCAGAGGTTTATGTCTTTCTTTTTTTACAATGATGGTCAAAGGTGTTAACTTGAAAATCATTGAAAATCCTATTTTAAGCGGCCCGTAGACTAGCAAAGCTATTGAAAGGGCCAAGGTTTCGAAGCCAATTTTCAATATTGACAAGTCCATTCTATAAAACGTGAAGCCTTTGAGTCACATTAACTGAGAATGGACTTTATAATGATGGAGGAATTCTACATCCAGCTGTTTTTAATCGCTTTTCATGTGTGGAGGGCATCTTTCTGTCACATGACGATGCCTATGAAGCCCATAAAGGCTTCAAACTGAAACGACAATTTGTGTAGGGATGCAAAGCAAACCTAGGGCAAATGCTTGGATAACACTTTTTTAATATGGTGCTCTGTTTTAGCAGGGACTCCTCCAAATCACCCGTGAGGAGCTGCAGGGAGTCTGCAGAAGGACATTTAGGCTGATTTGCATAGCGCGCTTGCTCGATGCCGCTTCTTTGCCAGTTCAACCTGGAATGGTAGTCATGGCTGCCGGGAGGCTGTGCAGTTATCTGAATAAAGGCAAGCAGTGCAGGAAAAAAAAATATCTGGTGCTCTTTGGGCAAGTTGTGAAGCAATAATAGCAGGTATGAAAGGAAAAAAAAATTAAAAGAACATTTGAAGAGCCAAAGTATGAAAATATCAGGCCAAACCACTATTGCACAGTCAGTGGGGAAATATTCAAATGACAAAAATAAAAAAATTCAAACGCTATCTGTCATTCTTCGTATCATGGTCCTTACTTGTTTAAGTCATGCATATATGTGGAATGTTTATATCATAGGCTGATTTAGCTTAATACACCTCACAGGTCAGAGAACTGCATTAAACACATTGTAGAAGGTTCATGAATTTAACTTGTCTCAACCGCCTTCACACTGATGCAACACAAACAAGAAAATATCTGAATAACCTATTCATCTTTGTCATTTTGACAACTACTATAACATTAAAAAAAAGCTGTTCTAAGATTCCGTTATATGTAACGCCATCCCTGGAACTTTGATACGAGCTCACAATCAAAGGTGCATCGTCTTTATCTCTGAGAAACAGGCCCGCGTTGCAGCGATAATAAGCAGAGGAGGAGGTGAAAAATCAAACAACCACCTCAAATGAATCCAAACTGTTGCACTTTAAGGCACAAAGTGCCACGACTTTCAGCCCCCTGCACTTATTTCAAACACCTAAGAGCCCTTTTAAACGTCCCTTCACTCCCGTGACATGGCAGTGAAACAATGGCATTAAAGTGTCAGCTAATGACACGGTGTCTGGATGTCCGCGTCTTTGCCATTAAATGTCAACAGCGGCACGGCTCAGTCAGACAGACAGAGGAAAAATAAGGAGGCACAGACGTGGGCGGAAGCGGCGGGGTGTAAAGACAACACAACCGGCACTTTGAACACCGCCGGGCTAACCGTTATTGATGGATGACGTATTCATCTACTTCATAAATGAGTGGCGAGCGTATGACATAAATATACGTTGACGTATGTTTAACAAGCTGATGATTGTGAATAGGGAGTAAAAAAAAACAGTCGGCGGTTGGATGCGGGCCCTCAGATCTTTTTCTATGCAAGGGTGCTGTGATTTCGCTGCCCAGCAGCACCACGGATGTGACTCACCCCGAGCATTCATTTCACTCCAAAGGTCCAGCTGAGCCCCTCTAACATTCGTTAGGATTTACAACAGTTTCGCCAATCAAGCCCAGTAACCTCTGTCTGACCCGGAGGACGGCCACTGAAGGATGTAAATATGGGGGTTATCGCTGTCGAAGTGGATTGAAGGATGTGGACACAGAATAAAACAAAGAAAAAAAACATATTTAAGCAAGTGTGCATGTTTTCTGATGGCGTTGAGAAGCAGACCATCATCTTTTTACATTTTTATGGGTCTCGGCTGAATATCCTATTTTCTGCATTGTTCCTGGTTGGTTGAACATGGTTGAAGTCTAAGGCGGTCGCGGTCACAGCTGTGTTTGCTCTGGCTTTTGACCTGAGATCCCAAATGAACAGAAGGGAGTCCAGACAAAAGCATCACAGTGAAGAAAATGGTCAGATGTTATGGTGAATGTACACGTTTTGACGCCAAGATTTGACGCCCGAGGCCACCGCGCTGTTCCATGACTTCAGTGTGTATGAACACTTCCCAGTTTGAGGCATTTTTTCTTCAAACGCTGTCCTACTGACCCCCAAAGAGGTTCCTTTACCTTTTGCTTCTCTAAAAGAATTATTGCCAAAAAATCCACAGATCACACCTGTAAAATAAAACTGTTCACCCGATCCCCCACCCACGAATATGCATTTCACATCACTGACCACCAAAACAGTTCCGGATGTGGCCCACGCCCGGAGAACCCCGACAGCCTGACCTTTTTTCCTTGCTTACTCTGTGTTTCAGTGTACATACAGTACATGACAGATTCAAATTATTCTGTACATATGCTCCTCTGACTGGATCAGTGACTGAGTCTGTTGACAAGGTGTATTTTTATAATGCATTCCCACGCAGCACATTGGGTTCCATGCATATTTATGACCTTCTGTAGGCTTGTTAATGCAATACATATTTTCACATCTACATACTCACTCATCAGCTCCTGGCGTAGCAAACGGACTTTGACTCTTCATGACAGTTCCAACTCTTCATGCCACTCATTTGCATATTAAGGTGATCCATCCAGGTTCCTGATTGTTCTGATAATTGGCGAGGTCTGGAGGTGACGTGCAACGGGGGCTCCTACGAAACAATTGTCTTCCATTCGAGCATGCAAATTTACACCCCTGGCCATGCAGCCCAGCTCAGTGGGCCTAGTTTGCACAGTATTGAAGCCAAAACTGCGTAATTTTCTCCTGTTTTCCCCTGAGACTGGCGCGGGCCTCGCTGACCATATGTTGAGTGATGTAACTGTAACTGTTAGTTAATTCATCATTAACCTGCAGCTTGTTAGGGGTTATATTGAATTATTCTAAAGCACTGCCGTATGCCGCAATACTCCTTGAGGTGTTTGCTTATCAGGAACTTTGGAATTCTAAGGCTGACAAAGGAAAAGAAAACATTTGGCTGAAGGGAGTGAGTGATTGTCTTTCAGTTCCCAAAGTTTGAAAGAAACTCAAATTAAAATGTAATTAGGTGAAATATGTTCTTTTGTCAACAATTTCAGCGTCATCTAATTTGCATTTGGAGTCTGAAAAGGATGTAAAGCGCATTTCCGATGGATTCGAAGGGACGCAATGTCAGTTAAAAGTATACATATCATCGTTTAAGTGAAGCTGTGAAAACACGGTGGAGTAAATTTGAGATCATCAACAAGGCTATATTTTGTCACAGAGCTTTAAAGCTAGACATTTAGCGCGGCTCAATTTATAGCAGTCTGGCTTGAGAGGAAAAAAAAATTACAGAGAGTAGAAATCAGTCAAAAACATCTGTTAGAAATTATGAATCAAATGTGACTGACAGAAAAAAAAACCTCCCTGCCTGCCTTGAAATTATTGAAAAGAACATCAGCAAAAGTCTTTGCAGTCTTAGTGTAACGGTAACTTACTATTGCAACTACTACTACGATACCAACAAAATCAAAGGAAAAAGTCCTGCGTCTAGAAAGTTTATGGAAAAGGGACCGATCACAGATGTTGAAATATGTCCAAGTTCTTCTTTGCATTTTTACATGCCTTTTCCATCACTTTCCCTTCTGAATTCCACTTTCAAAGACTATTTAAATCAAAATGAAAAAACACAAAACACACTCCTCCGTGCAAGCGATGCAAAAATACAAGTGGAAATTATCTCCCTGAACAACTCTTATCAGAGACGATCAGGTGTTTGACATCAAGTCTTTTCCTCAAATAACGAAGCTGATGATTTGTCAGTTATTTATCCTTACACTGGCGTTGTCGAATGATATAAAAATAACCTTTCGTGAATAAAATCTGTGATGAATATCTCAGTTTGGCTATATTACCGTCCGATACGGACCTAAAATGGGTCTGTATGTTCACGTCTCAGGTATCCAGTAATTGCATAACCAAGGCTTCGGTTGATTAACGTTGTCGCCGATCCTCGTCATGTAGGAGAAAGTCAACTGCGTGCTGTGCTGAATAATGTGAAGTGGTGTTTTCATGTTGCGCATCTGTAACATAACGCCTCCCCTCCCCCCTTGTATAATTAGCTTAGTGAACGGAGAACGCAAAGCTAACTGCACCGGGGCATACAGTGAGTCCACAGCTCAGCGGGCGGCAGGAAGGACGACAAAAGGCTGAAAGTGCAGACTGTGGATTTCACGCTGCCATGTTACCTCTACGGTGACGGCATCATTCGACCTGTGTACAATATTGATCCCCTCTGGTTGTGTTGGTCAATAATGTTAAATATCAGGTGTCGATGCAGTGCAATACAAATGTGTCAGTGCTTTGATAGCATTGTATTTGTGTACATGTATTCTTGTGCAGCACAAAGACTGGCATCTTCAGTGCTTATGTACAGCATCTATTTATAAATGCATGCGTAAAACTTTTCCGGTAGTAGCATTGAATTGCGATTGTTTGAGCGTATATAAACTACCTGTTTATGTGACAACCTGCCGCCGCAACTCAAAACCGAGTTGATATTTGAGATTTTAATATCTCTTCCTGACATTTTTCTCACGACAAAGTTTTGAAACTAGTGAGTGGGAAGTTTTGGAAAGGTGACAAAGTCCGCGACACAAACTGCGCAATTAAACAGACGACAGCGACAGATGTCATCGCTGTCTATGTGTCTTTGTTTACTCACGCGTTCGCTTATTGGCCTGCAGGTTTATTCAGATTATGTAAACACACCTTCCTGCAGCTGAGAAAAGTTTGCCGAATCCATTCGATGGCACTCCATCCGAAGACTCTACAAGCATTGATTATTTATGAGAACAATCTTTTCATCCTTTCCCGTAGATTTAACAGCCGCACACTCCCTGTCGCTTACAAACTCTCACAACTGACATTTCCACTCCTCCCCGGGTGACACCAGCCAAACAGCAACCGTGGCGCAGATCTGAGGGGCATTAATGACCCTGAAAATGATCCCAGGACATGGAAACCAGGGACTCTCCTCCATCCACTTTGAGTGCACGGAGTCTTTGGATTAGAGGGAAAACTGTTTTTAAGCGCAACCAAGTCTAGTTGTCTATAATTGAATCCTCCCATGATACTTCCCAGGGGGCAGGCCCTTCTCTGAACACACAACCTGGGCTCGGCTCGGGGTTCAGGCACACACAGCTCAGGGAGAGGCAAGGAAACCTGCTGCCACAGTAAAAGAACGCCTCTATCAGAAAAAAAATCAAAGCCGTGATATTGACCATCGAGCCCTGTGTGACAGATCTCTGTCATTGTGGGGCAGCGATGCACAACAGAGCGGCCCTCCGGGCATATCAATTTGAAAACAAACACAAAAACTTGGATAGCGCGGTTCAAAGGGGTGAAATCAGAAGGGGTTCACCCCGCCTGCTTTTATGTGCATGTTCAATGAGTGCGTACAAAGACACATCGAACACTCGGAGGAGCTGGAAAAGTCACTGTATCAACAGAAGGTATTTCTGATTCAGTTCAATTCAGTTCTCTTTCTCTTCGGTGGGAGACAAAAAGTGGCGGCGGCGAGCAGCATCAGATACACGTGGACAATGGAGGGTCACGGAGGGCATCCGTGAAGTAAAACGAGCCACAGACAAAAATGCTCTATCAGATGGTAAATGCCGAAAAAGCTGTTTATTTACTTACTTCATCTGCGTGTGGCCTCTTTTTGCGCAGCGGTAATGATGGCTGCTTGCTTTGGATAAGCACCGCCGACTGCTCACCCGGTTGGCCTCTTTGTCATTGTAACAAGATGAAAACAACCACAAATTTACTTTTACAAAGATATTGCTGATTTTTTTTTTTTGTTGGGGGGGGGGGGACTTCGGAACTGGATTTACTTTGAAGCCGATTCCTGCATCGAAAAAAATGTCACGCAGAAGGGTTGTTTATGGTATTGCGCTTTGAAACGAAACCTTCTAAATCGATAGCTCTTTCAAACAAGGTTAATGCAAAACTAAAAAAGCAGATGTTAGAGAAAAGCAAGACAACACTGATATTATTCTATGATAAGAAATTGGAGAATTCTTGTACATTTCTTGCACTACTCTGTTGGATAACTACGGAGCCCCTTAGGGGAAAAAAAATTGAACTGTAAAAAAAATAAATAAAAAAAAATAAAAAATAAAAATAAAAGAGGATTATATTTCCGCGAGATTTTGCAGAGTGGGGTGGGGGAAAAAAAATAAACTTTGAGATCTCGCAATGTTCTTCCGGGTCGTCCATGGTCAGAATGGGAAAAAAACAAAAAACAGACACAACAGTGGAGTGGGAGGGGTTTGTCGAGTTTTATCTAGTTGTGCTTACTGTTCGGAAAAAGGGGGTCATGCAGGACGATTCGAAGCTTTTCCGGCTTTAACTCTTCTTATCAGTCAAGTTAACTAATAATGTAGCTGATTACTTGTGTGTTCACTCAGCTGTTCACAACAATGAGGTCGGATGTTTTGGAAAACTGCTTATTCACGCAGGTCTCATAGATGTTCACACGGCCGCTGTCTTACATCATAAATATGTCGCAATTCTCCATGTATGAACAAAAGCGGTATGAACCAAAGCGGGCCTAATCACTGAGTGTGTGACAATTAGCAGGGTCATGCAGTTTCACGGTTAAAAAAAAAAAAGAGAGAATGAACAACCTGTCAGTTGTGCGTCGAATGCAACGGCTGAATTCTTCCCAGTCAATTAGAGCTGTGGAGGGATGGAGGGGCAAAGTCAGCGCAGTAATCTCACAAAGCCGAGACAACACTTTAAGGTAAACCTTTTCCACTTTGATGCCGGCGAAAAAGAAAAAAAAAAGCAAAACTTCACACAATAGGCTTCGTGAAATGGCCCCCGGGCATGAAAGCAGACTTATAGAATGTTACATTTCCAGATTAAAATGGCTGAAAAATAAAAAAAAGTCGGCCCTGAGGGTCAAAATTGGACAACACATCAAACAACACAACATCAAATAATTAAATGGGAGAAAAAATAAACTCTGCGATGCTAACTTTGACTTGAAAAGGTTGGTATTTGCAGGAACGGCTCCAACCGTTGACTGAGAGGATGCGATGTTGGGAGGCGGTGCTCTGCACGGCTATTCTGACCAGTCAAATGGCTGGTTCCACAGAACCATCTGGAAAGACCACAGCAGGAAGTGCTCGGAGCAGGGCGGGCAACTTGACAGGCGACAGGATGAACCATCTGTTCATCATCACTGTCTAGGTCTAACTCGTGGCCCGTTGGGGAACATGACTTGAGACTTGAACAGCTTTTCCAAAGGGAAAGCCGGCTTCTACTCTGAGGGGAGAAATCCTCACCAGCACTGAGATAATAAATTCACAAGTCAGTATCTTTGGTCCACGGAAGCTCATCGCCACCGACATATCTTCAGCCAATGCCGATTGGCTGAGCCACTTTTGGTGCAGGCTCGATTTTTATTGACTACAAAGATGAAACCCAGAAGGGTTTCTTTTGCCACCAATGAGGAAAGGGTTCATCTAAAATGCAAGGGCAGCTGATGGTCAGCAGCTATGGATGTCCACATGTTGCAGGTAAGAACCGTTTCTTGTTGACCTTGGAGATGATTGACAGTTATCGAAGGAACAGCTCAGCGGCATCTGCTTGGATTCACTGAGTTCTCCTCCTCAGGAGGCCACAAAACCTCCAAGGGGTTCCGTCAGGGCAACTGTCAACGTTCATTGCGTTATTGCAGAATTATTAATTTTTCACAAAATGAATGTGGTCCAATATATATATCTTTCTTTGGATGTAAAATGCTCCCCGATCATCGGCTTCGAGGCCTGCTTGGACTCGATATAAGGCAATTCTTCATCACCGCCACTGCCACTGCCACCAGGGTTCTTAAAATGCAGCTTCTGTAAACTACATAAGGCGCAATCTGCGTTATTCCATGCTTGTAAAATAACATTGCCGATGTTAAGACATTCAAAATTGCCAGTAAATGGGACAGGACTGGAATGCAGTTGCTGTAAAATCCTCCAAATTCTAAAAAGACATATTATCTTTATATACTCAACTGTTCATTTTACTTCACTCTTTATTTAACTGCCTGCATGAAAGCTGCACTCAGTTTTTAAGATGTCAGTCAGCTAAACTGTTTACATTTCAACCTGCACATCGTGTCGATACGGTTTGTTTCTAAGCAATAATTTGCTCAATATTTATTGTTTGGGTTGTTTTTTTTTGGCTATCTGGCTTCATTGTAGACAACAAAACAACACTATGACAACACTTTGAATCTCAGATTCCAGTTTCTGAGGGTAACGGCATGAGTCACAAAATCAAGGCCCGTTGTAGTGAGATCGATCCTCAAGCCAAAGATAGTAGGAATCCTTCCAACTAGGTCTCGAGAGTGTGACTCATATCGGAGGAAGGGCACAAATTTTCGCCGCAACTTTGAATTCTAATGTCAAAACATAGCCTTTCTCTGGCGCCCCACGGAAATGGTGGCGACGTCTTCCCATATATGCCGCAGCGCCTGAACGCACCTCATGTGACACAATGAGATCAGTGTGCTGTGGTGCAGTGCGAGTATACAGCTGCGGGGGTCGGCGCGATGAAGAAAAAAAAAAAAAAAAAAAATCAGCAAAATAAAACCCAGGACCGTTCCCGAGTTTGTTTGTTTGTTTCAGCTGATTTTCTTTCCACTGTCATAAGAAATGGAAAACACGCAAAAGGAACATAATAATAAACCACAATAATGAAAAGTCGATGAGAGTTTATATCACACGTCACCTATGACACAGCGCTACACCGCCACTCTCTTCCTCTTTGTGAAACTTGCAATTGGATTTACGGCTGGATGAGATTGTTTGTCTTGGCAAATATAAACCAATAATGAATTTTATGGAAGACCCAATAAAAACCGTCTTTGCTTTGTTTAGCAAAGATTTAATAGGTTTGCAGGAGCCGCCTCAGTACTGTAGCGCATATTTTTCTGTCTTTATGAGATTTATTCAGTTCCCTGTAATATGGAAGTGTGATTGTGTTTATACTGAGGATGATCTCCCTTTGTTTTGTCCAGAGTGACAGTCATAAAGATGGTGTGCAATTTGTCGTAAAATTATGGGATGGTTTCCAAGGTACACCCTCGAGTATACACGGGAAGCTTTGCTTTTCATTCAGCAGCTCTAGTCGCAAAATGATCGTCGCTGTCAATCACTCAGGACGTGGGAGAGACATGTCTCAGATGGGCAGAACAGTTGATTGGAAAATACTGAAAGTGCCGTGACAGGTCGCCATCGGCGAAAGATACAGGTTGACGTAACGAATCAATTGCATCAAATCAATTTGAACTCGACACGGTTTTTGATTTAAGTACGACAACGGTTTGTTTTTTCTTCTCTTTCGTATTTTTCAAGATCATCAGATCACGGGGTGATTGGGGTGAGCTGTGACGTACAATTTAAGCTTTATGACTGGGCCAGTGATTGCACTGTCTCGGTGGGGGATGC
Source organism: Fistularia tabacaria (assembly GCA_901007705.1). Lineage (NCBI taxonomy): Eukaryota > Metazoa > Chordata > Actinopteri > Syngnathiformes > Fistulariidae > Fistularia > Fistularia tabacaria. The sequence continues at coordinate 76,943 of CAAKHD010006110.1, forward strand.
TAAAAACGAGACCAGCGGTTCTTTGGAGTGCGTGGGCACCATATTCACCATGTGACAGTCCGAACCGAACACCATCAATCTTATTTCTTTATTTTTGTCTGTGCGCGCTCAGTGAGATACATGCAATTTGAGCTGGCAGCTTCTGCTCGTCTTGTGTACTGTTCCTTGTTACTGGGCATCATTTTCCTTTCTTTTTAATCTCAAATATCAAACGAAAATCTGCATGAAAGCAGCGTCTGTTGAAAAGAGGCTGTTTTTTTTTTCATTATCTGAAGCAATCGAGTGTTCCCTGTAATTTTGTGTTCAGTTTTGAGGGCAACACTCCATCAGGGGGACAGAAGTAACGCAGATATCAATTATCTACATAAACCATCAGAGCTTTTGTGTTGTGTGGACCAACACGGGAGCAACAAAAGAAAGTAATCGCTCTCAAAAGTCACCCAAACAAGTTATCTTTCAAAGCCCAATCTCCTGTCTCAATGCGCCGGCCGAACTGAAAAACTCATGCTCTGCAGAAAATGAGGGCCAATTCTGGGTGGTGGCTGCAGCGGGTTCTGAGATTCAGACGGTGTTTTTGCATGAGGTAAAGACTCAGAAATGGCGGCTTACTTTCATGCTGTGAATCTTCATGCCCTTTGCTTCGCAATAGAAAGACAAGATTGTCAAGCCATTAATTTCAAAAAGTACGAGTGTAGAAGAATCGGCCCAGTCGTTGACTTGGAAATGATCGCGTGCAGTAGCTCTTCAAAATGAGTTTGCTCCTTGAAAGAGACATGATCTCTGTTTAAAATGATAACATTAATGATTGAAAACGGTGTTGACAGCGTTTTAACTAAAAGCCCTTTTGACACGCAATGAAAAAAAAAGGATCCCTAATTGTACTCATGCATTGTCAGCTCAGTCACACCTTGCCTGAATGAAATTGAATAAGTAAATAAATAAAAAAGCTACGCACTACAGATCTATATTTTTCATATTAGCCAGCATGATAGTAAACATTTATCTGACTGAACCTAACTTCCCTCTGACAGCCAGAACAGAAAGTCACACGACTGGATGGGAAATAATTGTGAATGTGATGACTTTTTCATTTGGCCAGCCTGCACTCTCCTGCCCTTTTTCCCCGAACAATGGGCTCTCGCTATAATTGTGAGGTAGGACAATGATGCCTGACGTGATGGCATTTGTTCCACTGGCCCACATCTGGGATTCAAACCAGACAGGCTGTCAAATGAGCGCAGCTCTGCGCTGGTTTATGACTTAATACAGTGAGTGCTTGGCAGAGACATCGCTGGTAAGTCAGGCTGGCTGGAGCTCTGCTGCCAACATGATCCTGACCCCGATAAGCAGCTGGAATATGGATAGATGGTTAGATAATACTACATTTCATTTATACATCCCCTTTTTAGGATTTGCATAAGCCGGCAAAGCATGAAATTGAGATGTACTCTAAATTCAAGGATTGCGAGTGAACTAAATCCCGTCAAGAGCACTGCTAACAAGAGTGGGTCTTGTCGTGAAACAGGGGAGCTCAGCGGTGGCATGTGCAGCGGAGTAATCTTGTAAGATTCCGCGATGGGTTTGCAATAATTTGCCGTTGCGAAACACATGCTGTAAGCCCGGTGTAGTTACACAAAAGAGATTATAAATTAAAGTTACACTGACCCATAAGGCGGTCGTGGCTCGGTGGGAGAAGGGAAGGCTGTTTGATTCATTAACAGCAAGATTTTGGAATTGACTATTTGCTGAAGTTCCTAAAAGGAGCGCCATGTATCTTTCCCTAAAGCTCCCACAATGATTGCAGAGGGGGAAGCCTTGCACAAAAGCCATCGGGCCCAATTCCGCGGTGGAATAACCTTAATTAGAAAGGGTCAAAACTTCAGGAACAGCCCAGACCTCAAATTAACTCTCATTCCGAGAGAGGTGATTGCAACTCGGAAAAAGAAACGCATATAAACTCGGGTTATTACACAACCTGACGAGTTAGCCTGACATCAAATAATAGAGTCGGCCTGTATCAATTCTAATTTGCACTGTTCTTGTTTTTCTCAAAGTTCAAATAAATGATTGTTTGGTGTCGACTAGTTGAATCCAGTTGGATTTCAAATCTTTAAAAAACTCGATAACTCCAGGCTACAAATAATAGCTACAGGAATAACACTGACAACTAAGTAATTATTTTAACTGCATATACATTTTGATGTGTTGCGACCCAATGTGGAAAATTAACAAACACCAATTGATACAGAAAATGATCAATTTAGATGGCAAATCATTGAACTCAATTTACATTAAATATATTTGGTTCAGTTCAGCTTCGCACAGGTCCTTCCTTTTCAGTTGAGTTTCATTTTAATTGGTGTACTTTGTACTTTAATTGGCATTTTAAAATCTTCTGTATGGATTATCTGTATGGTCACAAAACCGGGGAGGGGACTGTATTTATGATGAGGCAATAATATTCATATGGTCTATTGGGATTTCTAACCCTGACAGCAGTTGTTTTAAATCCATTTTGTGAGCTCATACTTCATGTTTGTTCTGGATTGAAATGTCCTATTCTTGAGCGGTAGACGTTTGTGATTGGACATTTGTCACTGACACCGCCAAACATACTCACTTAATCAAACTTAACCAAGAGAAGCAGCGTCCATGGGTAATTTTGAGACATTTTTCAAGATGCTTAACAAGAGATCCAGGATACAATGAACCTGGTTACCCCTAGGACGTGGGTGACATCTACAGTTAAAGTACTTTACATTTCTATGATCTGGCTGGTGCAGAGCTGTGGCTTCAACAAGTCAAACCACGCTACGTTTTTTTGCCTTAGGCTAGTATTTGATACTATAAAGCTTGTCCTCTGTGTGCTGGTTTCAAGTATGAATAAAAATTCCCCACCTCAGCTTATCAACTTTATCTAGATGCTTCACTTAATCTTGCATCTGATTAGCAAACATTTGGATGCCATACTTTCACTGCAAGCTTCATCAAAGTAATCCAATCTGGGAGTATGTGACCAGTAATCCATCCTAAAGATTCTTTGGGGGAAGCACAAGGTGGGTAATGGCTTAATGAGATCAACCCAGGGTTCAGAGCCTTCTCAAACCGGATCACACATCCTGGCATGACAACGGGGTGAGGAGACGCAGGTATCTCTGAACATATGACCGAAAGCCATACGGGAAAAGAAGCAGGAGGGGATTGGGGGGAGGGGATTGACTGTCATTTCAAATGGATTTATAGAGCCCATTAGCTGCTGCTATAATATGTAGCTACAGCTAATGTATATCCTTCCTGTTGCACATAAACACGCACCCACACACACACGCATGTAGCATTCTGATCCAACTAAGGGATCAGACCCGTATGTGTGTGGCCTGTCATCTCTCATGCTGCTCAGTCGATGTAATGCTATTCTTGGATCGGCTAATTTGAGTGTGTTTTGAATCGAAGGGGTCCTCTGGAGATTTACCTCAGCAGACTTGGGGACTCACAAGTTAGCGACTTGAAACAAGGCTAAAGTGCTGTCAACGCAGCGGGCGAGGCGGAAGAATGAAGGAAAAACACAAGTGAATGGTTTTCAAGTGCCAAGGAGGCCTTTGCGGGCTGGGCGGTGACATGAAGGAAGACATTCATCTCAGCCTCCGGTTCCTTGGACAGAGACTGTTAATGCGGCTCTTTGATTGTCAGTTTGTGTTTGTTTTTTTCGGAAGCACGAAAAGAGCAGCAGCTAAATGTCAGGAAGACATCGTCCTCATCCTTTTCAGTGGAAAAGGAAAAATGAGGTTGACGTTAAAGTCTACCGCTGGTGTGGCATCAAACTCCTGGCTGAAATCGCTGATGCAAATATCCCGGGGATTGTGGTTGAAAATGTCCACGGGCGGGAGAACAGAAATTCCTGCACGTTGTCCTTTTCCTTATAATAAATTTTAATACTCAATCCTTTGGTCCTTAGACCTTCCTGTCTTGAGAAAAGGTCCTTTCAGACCATTTGCCTGAAGGAGGTCTGAGGATCGAAAGGTTGCTTATTAAACTTTATTGCAAGTAAAAGGACAGCGCAGGAATAAAGTTTCTCTTGCCTTAAATTGCAACTTTGTGATCGCAACCAACCACAATCTACGTGGCGTTCCAGAGTTGTTGGACTTAGGTTTGATAACAACACTATCATCAGCCTAAAACAGATAAGTGCATGCTTAAAGGAGCAAAACATTCTTCAATACAAAATCTTGAGCAAAAGATAGATGCCGGACTGAGAAACAGAATTAAAATGTAGTTGTTACTTGGTCACTGCGAGGGCTAGAGACATTCAAGAAAAAGTATCCAGTCCAATCTAATCAAGTGTCCCATGAGTTTCACAGGAAAAACTTCTCCCAAGCTTTCACCCAAAATAACTCCAGGTGATCCTTGGCCTGTTCCTAAAGCTAGGAGAAATGTGTCTGGCGTGACCTACTTCTCTGAAAAGCCCTGACTTGTGACGATGATGCCATCTTTATTTACAGAAATGTCCGCTGTTACCATAACTTCTCACCGCTAGCTTGCTCACCAAGTTCGGTTCTTTGAACGAGATGTCTTTGAGAAAGCAATACAACTCTGAGCTAACTGAACGCAATACAAACAACGCTGTCCACAAGAACGGTTCATCTATTTACATGTTGTTGTTTTTTCCAATCCTCTGCTAGTACTGCTGTGGTATTTATCAAAGCGCACGAACAAGAACAATGACAAACTCCTTTTGAGTTGGATTCCAGCTAGCCGGTCTAACCCGAGAAGTTTAGCCAGTGTGTCTCTTGGAGGCGAGAAATCCATTGGCAGAAATGCTTCCCCTCAAACAGACCCCTCCCGCCTGAGGCCCCATCAAGCGGTCGCCCGCCAAAGCCAATTAGCCTGATGACACACAGGAACACCATCCATTAGCATCACAGGCTTTTCTCAGGCAAAAGGTTCCTACTTTATTTAACCTGTAATTGATTAATTAAACCCTTGGATTCACACTTTCAATCTCAGAGATGGAAGAAAGTGGTTTGATCGATTGGCAATCGTTCTTTTTTTAATTCAACTTCTAAAGACAGTGCATTAACGCGATGCTTCATATTTACTCCATATAAACGGGAGCCCAGAAAACCTTGGAATTTTAGAACTGCAATATGTTACATACATGTTCTTTAACCATACTTCCATTTGATCAAAATTGAAGTAAGTAATGTTTGTCATGTCCAGAGCAACACAAGACACAAGTGGGTCGCACAATGATTTTTAAAATATAACTTCATGATGATGAAGAAATAATTTTAGTTACAGCTCTTCTTTCTATTCTTTGCTGTTTGTCACAACTCCTTATTTCTCCTGCGATTTTGTCAATTTCACTTTTACTTGTATTTCACATCCATTTCCTTCAACCTCAAATGAGTAGAAAAACAATCTTCTGGAATAATCCCAGTGTTAGCGTGAAGTAACCCGTCTTTCACCGAGAAACACATGAAAAATGAGCAAGAAATGACCTAATTATTTGCAAGAAATCACTCAAAAAATGAATACAAGCAGATCAAAAAAGCCATTCCAAAGATAAAGACAGATAATTAAACTAGACAGTGAGCTGAGAAAAAAATGACTGCATTTAAAATTTGGATAGACCTCTTTCTGAATGCATGTGGCACTGAGAAATCCGTCTGGAAAAATATTGCTTTTCCTGTTGATAGCCGGCCTACTTAACCTGCTCAGTCCAGAGCTTTGCCTGGCTACAGAGAACCAAGGGAACCTCTGCTTTCCTTGACCAAATGTCCAAGGAACCAAGCAATCTGCCCACTTTGGGCATTAAATCCGTCGAGTACTTCCCGAAACACGGCTCGGAATCACAAATGCAGCTGTTTACGCGTGAGGCGCATTTCCAGCAGTTAATTTGACGGCATTCAAAGGTGCTAAGTCTGCTGTGTCAATATAGTGCGTTTGATTCTGCAAAACAAGATTTTCAATCAGTCTGACTCTTCATATCTGTCACGCCAGCTGCCGTCGAGCACCGTCGCGGTCTCTGACGATCACAAAGCACATCTGATACTATCCAACTGCTACCTGCCTTCCAGAATTACGGCCTGCAGCCCTCAGTGTCAGAGCGAGCAGCAGAAACCCAACGCTCTCTTTTGTCTTCGGCTCCTGGTTCTTCCGGGGTTTGAACTCGCTTTGATGCTCCATCCTGGCAGGCCAATTAAAACATTGCTGGCAACTTTCAAAACAGCGGCATGAGGCGCAATAAACAAACCCATACAATAGGAATGTGTATTTTTCAAATAAAGATGGTACATTTTGACGTAATTTGCCTTTTTGTTTCTGCAATGATAAAGACTGCTCTATTCTGAAGATCAAAAGAATGGATGGAAATATTTGTCATATAATACAGTCTATAATCTAATCCTCAATCTCATTCCAATGTGATTTATAGTCTGGTTCCAAATATTTATATAACTTTGAAAAACTATAAATATTAGTGCAACATGTTTTTTACACATAATGATTCAAGATATTTTATTCAGAAAGTTTTTTCTTTTTTTTACAGTTTTGCAAATTTCATGCTTCTTTTGATGAAATTACTTCTTAAAGACTGTCACTTTACCCAAGGCATTTACCCATTAATATAATCATCAAGGGAATCTGCATCAACTATATTAGCAACTATTCACAGCAAGATTTCCAACACAGTAAAACAGAGTATAACAATTCTGATAAAATGTCAAGATATGTTTTACACATTCAGGCTGCAACATTCAGTACAAATATCACAAATGTAGATCTTATCAAATAAATCAGAGCCAATTCATTAATCATGAAAATGGATTCAGATCGGTTTGTAAAGCTGACAACTAATCAATTGAAAATAAATCACTGTAGCCTTAAGCCAAGTGATCAATATAGCAAATCAAATAGCTTCTGTCAATGATTTGTATTTAATATTGGCTCTGGTTTGAACATCGCACTGGTTTCCGATCAGAGCTTCATTCAAAGTATGTGCAACTTTATATCAAATGGCATCACCAGTGGGAATCCTTGCAGGCCGCATAAAAACAAACAAAAAAACATGTTTTTGCCCCAGACAACGGATATGGGTGAGCATTGCATTTGGAGGAGAGCATAAAGAGAATGATGCAGATGCAGAATGAGGTCAGATCCAACAGCATTTTGAGTGGCCACTTCGCCATAACACTGAAAATATGGGAGATAAGTTAGTGTGTGTGTGTGTGTGTGTGTGTGTGGGCGACCCACATGCCAAAGCTCGGCCTCCACACATCAGGTCACCAAACATCTACTTCCTCGGCTACTCCTGGAGCTACTGTGAGGTGTGCATTAGGGGTTTAGAGAGAGATTTTACACAAATAAACCCTCCATAGGAATGCTGTCATGGCACCTTTGTGACTGTCATTAAGGCAAAAGAAAGGAGGAGTAGAACAGCGAATAGGAGGCCATGCAAACTGCCCATCAATCGACTGGATTCAGTAACCGAGGCAGTCAGTGATTTACTTTTAGGTATCAAATAGCTCCATACCGAACGTGAAGGTCAAATGAGGATTTTGGAAATGCCACTCTGGCAACACAATGCTCAAATAACAGGGAAAAAAAATGTTCGACAACTCTCATGTGATTTTCCAGGCCAGCAGAATGGTGGAGAAATAAGAAAACGAGAAAAAAAAGCACACTGTGCGAAAACTAACACGCGCTAATCAGCATCTGCCTTGATAAAACGAGTCTGATACATGAACTCTCACATTGTCAACACCCTTGAGCTTCCAGCAGCACAATAACTCTAGGTTCACAGCTGAGAGAAAAAAAAAAGGCAGGCTTTGTTGGCAGGATTTGACCGGCAGTGTCACAATTTTTAATATCTGCCAAATGAGACTGAAATAGGCAGACGACAAAATTCCTCTGGGGGCGTTTTTTGTCACAGAGGTGTATATGGGAATTTAAAAAGCTAATGAAAAACACTGAACTGGAGCTGACTTGGGCCAAAAGGGCAAAAATTAGCATTTGGATAAACAGCAGTTGTGTTGTGAATGCGGCCATCGTTTTAAAGGCAGCTGGATCTGTTCCGGACGGGATGCGGTAAGCAGAGTACACAAAAACGGAAAACAAACATTGGTGTCCTAAAAATGCTATACACAGACATACGTATAGAAACTGGGTCCTCGGAATTTAACTGGATTTTTATGAGAGTGAAAAGGGATTTAATTGGATGCCTGAAAACATGTTAAAAAAAACTGCATTTGAAAAAGCAGCTTAAAGAATGTAAAATGTTGATGATACGTACTCATATTTGTTTGATAAACTTGCCATATAAGGATTCTGAAGACAACTCACATGGCGATAAGACTGCTTGCAGCCCAAGGACTCACAGAATTGAGATTCAGCACCATCAGCCAGATATATCGATAACAGTAAGGTATTTTTCTATATTTATTCCAGCCACAAGAGGGGGGTTTCAGCAGAAGCCATAAAGACATGGAATAAAAAGCAGTGTTTGATCATTAGAGCTTTATCAATCTTTATTTTGAAAACAGCTTTGACTCTCCTCTTAGGACCACTGGAGGACAAAGTTATTTTTGTGAAACTTGTTCTTTATCCAATCCTGAGTTATAATCAAGAATTATAGAATTAAGAATGATGAAGTAATTTGAATTTTTGTTCTAATAATAAGGGGATCACCCAGATCCATCAGCCTCTGCAGTTTCAGATTGTCATCAACTATGTCCTGGAAGTGTGTGTGTGTGTGTGTGTGTGTGTGTGTAACTGGACTCTGGAACTGGTGTGTGAGGCTTGCGGAGTCGACAGTGAAGTGGGAGGGACAGTTAAGCTTTGATTTGTGTCTCTCTCAAATTTTGGAGAGATTCAATTTATACTCAGCATGACACCATTGCTCTCGGACCACCTCTGGGGTCGGTGCGCAACACTGTAGCTAAGTTTCTTGCTAAACATTGTCCAGGCGCAGTGTCCTGCAAGACAACAGTTGTGTTTACCTGTGTGTGTGTGTGTGTGTGTGTGTGTGTGTGTGTGTGTGTGTGTGTGTGAGAGTAAAATACTTAAGAATGGAGAGACAACCGAAAACACAGTCGATCACTAACAAGCAGTGCAAGTCAGGAGATGTCACAGAGATACTGTCTACCTACATGTTTTGCACTACATGGAACCTTCCCACGATGCTGACAGATGCCCGATTCCTAAGCAGATGGAAAGCAAGCATTGGAAAATACTACAGTTGAGCTTCTTTTTATTTTAAATGCCGTATTTAGTCATGTGTAGTAAAAGGATCCACAGTAGACGAGGCTTAGGGAAGACAGTTGGCGTTTTCCAGGGACAGAGCTTCATTACAATTGGTTGATGACAGATGTAGTCTCAGCACACACAGACACACTATGAGGTTATCATCCTTGATTCAGTGGCAATGTCACCCTTTTGTCTTAGCCTGTCTTTGGTCACAAGGCCATGCCGTCTAAAGTGGTCTGATGTAGGGAGAAAAAAGCTGTTGAGGAGGAAGGAGAAAATAGGAAGTACATGTCATGTGACAAGGGCAAGAGTGATAATAGTTGACTGCTTGATGTTACTGGGTCAGCTGAGTGCTGACATTATTTGCTGTTAATGTGACAGCTGGAACCCAGTAGACCTGAGAGCTCTTGTGGACACCAAAGCAACGTTTGGGAGCATTCGTTATCCTTCACCTCAAAAAATTGTCTGATAAATCTTGAAAAGGAAACCTAACTTGCTTTATTTTCCTCTCCTTTGTCTTCTATTTCTTGGGGCCATTCCCTTCAGTGGTCGCCACAGCGGATCATCTGCCTCCATCGAACCCTCTCTGCACCCTTTACTCTCACATCACCTGACTACTTGTCCTCTATTAGATAAGATGAGATGTACTTTAATTATCCCATGATTGGAAAATTGTTTTGCGGCAGCAGCACGACATTCGAGGACAAGACAGTGACAAGGTAAAAATTAAAATATGTATACAAAGTAAAATAATAAGTTATTATAATAATAATAACAGCTGTAACAATCTGCCAGGGAAGCTGCTCTGCTGTCTATCCAGTGTGCGGTGGAGGGTTGGTTTTGGATGATTTTAATCCATCCATCCAGTTCCAACCTCTGCATCCTCTTCTGTACATGTCAACATCATCTCAGCCTGACTTCATCTGCAGGATGTCTAACATACGCTGTCCTCCTGATGGACTAGTTCCTGAGCCTATTCATCCTCCTCACTCCCAAAGAGCATCTCAGTGTTTTCATTTCTGTTGCCTTGAGCTCTGCCTCCACTGTACTCTACACCTTTCCTCTCATTCTGGCTAATACTCTTTTATCGCACCGCACTTGACTTGCCAACGATCAAAATGTCCGGACCCAAAGCCAGAGTAGCCACTTGTGAGATAGCATTCCTACTTCCACCGATATTCCGTGATAAACAAACCTAAACGGGCCTTTTCAAAACAGCCACTTGTGTTTCAAGCTGAGAAATCGACTAACAGCAGACGGTTATGTCTCAACAGTATTGTCATTGTTGTAAAAGCAAAGAGCAAGTGTTCTGCAGGAAGTGCAGAATCTCATGTGCATGTACTCATGTAAACAGGCAATAATCTGTACAGTAGAACCTGGGCTTACGAATGCCCCCATTCAGAACGAATCGGCAGAGTTTTCAATCAAATTTGGAATCAAGCAGTGAACAAGTCCTCGGTGCACAAACTGACAAACTCGTAGGCTTTCCACCATGTGGCGTTGTAGCGTAGTGGCAGTCATGCGCGCTACTTGCATTGTTTACATCATTCATCGTTGTATTCTTCTGTTATGCTTTTTTAATGCTTTTCCCCGTATGTTAGCCTCATAATAACCCCATTAAAGGTTAAATGTGGCAGTGAAAGGGGTGTTAAGAAGTAGTTAAGAATTACAGCCAATCTGAAGAAGGAAAGAATAGCTAAAGGTGAGAGCGGTGTTGGTGTTACAGATCTTGCAATGCTACATGGCTAAGTCAACAATCTGTACAAAGCAAAGAGCAGATGGCTGATGTGGCTGAAGGGGCAACTACGATGACGAAGCAAAGGTCTTATAAGTCTTAGAAGAAGTTGAAAAGTGATTGTTAGTTTGGATGAATGAAAGACAGCTTGCTGGAGATAGCGTTAGCGAGGGTCTCATATATGAGGAGGCTTTGCTTTTGCTGATTTGGTGAAGGAAACACCTCGTACAAGCGCTGCCAAGAAGAGAAAGAACCCCAGTAACTCAATAATAATTAATGTTACCTTTAATTCCTTTCTATGTTTTTGCCACAAATAAACCCATAAAAAAAGTTTCAAAAGGATCCAGTATGTGCTTTGGTGCTGGGAACAGATCAATTGGAAAAATTGATTTAGCTCGTGAACATTTCGGTTTGTGAACCGAGTCAAAGAACAAATTAAATCCGTAAGCCGAGATTCTACTGTATAGTTTAAAAGAGGTATGGGTAAAATGACAACATCAAATAAACAAATCTTCACACGACATCTGAAATGTGTTGTATTTTTTTCCAGTAGGTAAAAGCCCAAAAAGACTGAAAGGAACTAGAAAAATTTAAATGGTGCAAAGGGGAAAAACTTCAGGTCCACATCCTGATGGTCGAACACCTTGAGCCCCGCTGCCTTACATGCCTCCAATTAACCAGAACCTTGCATAAGCAGGGGAATGTAGCGGAGCACAGAAGACAGATTGAGCATAAAAATCAATGCCAGATAACATAATGGAGGTAATTAAATCCAATATGAATCAAATTAGTCAGAATGAAAAGGCCATTTCTTCTGGGAACAATGTTGACATTTTAATGACAAAATATGTTTTATCCATAAATAGTTGAGCAGAAATTACGGGACATTCAACTAGCGCTGAGCATGGACAATTTCAGCGCCAGCCAAAATGACCATCAAGTCTACAAGTACATCGGCTCCTACTTCTTGTATTGGCAGCACTTTTTGAAACGCTGGTAGATACGACAACAAGCTCACTGTTGCAGCCCCGCTGCCGAAGAAGCCTGTGGAAACAGCCAGGGGACGACGGCCATTTTTTCCCAGCTCTCGGTGCTGCCATAGCAACCAGTTCAAAAAAAGCAGCCTGACCTGATGTTAATATGATTTGACAGGCAAGAATGTGCATGTGTGGGTGTTTCTTACGGAGAGTATACACTCTCTGTTCCTTTGTGAGCGCACATGTGTGTGCCTGTGTGTGTTTTCAGCATACATTCATGACTGTGTTTGTTTATCAAGCTCATTAATTCCTCAATATGTTGTTGTTACGCTTCTTAGCCGAAGACTATGCCAAAATTAAGAATGTGTGTGCCGGGGGGGTGCCTTGTTCCCAGTTCATCCATGAGGCTACAGAGGTTGTGAACTTCAAATAATCTCTGCTCTCACAAACACATACAACATTTAAATCAAACCCACTTATTAGTGGACGATGCGGTATCGCTGGATGGTGACTGACTCTATGCCGTTCTTTCTAAAGTATCTAAAAGTACCAACAGAGGAATGTCTCGAAAGTACAGTAACACATCGACTTATGAAAACTTCTAATCACAAATCAGCCTACCAACAGCGTTTTTGATCAAATTTTGAATCCAGTTGCAAACAAAGCCTCGGTCCTCAAACACACAACCAAACAAACTCACAAGCTTTTCACCACTTGGCATTGTAGCGTAGTGGCAGTCGTGCGTGCTACTCCACGTTGTTTACATCGTTCATCGTTGTGTTGAAGGCTTTTTTTGTGCTTTTCCAGTAAGTTAGCCCTCATTATGGCTCCCAAAAAGGTTAAAAATGCCAGCGATAGCGGTGATAAGAAGAAGTTAAGAATTAGTCAGTCAAAGAAAAGCTAACGCGAGAGCGGTGTTGGCGTTACAAGTTTCACCAAGCACTACGGCATTGACAAGTCGACCATCTGCACAATCTGTAAAAAGAGCAAAGATTAGACAGCTGATGTGGTTGAAGGGCCGACTACGCTAGCGAACCAAAGGTCTCAAGTCTTAGAAGTAGAAGAAAGGTGATTGTTAGTTTGGATGGATCAAAGACAGCTTACTGGAGATAGCGTTAGCGAGGGTCTCATATGCAGAAAGGCTTTACTTTTGCTTATTTAGTGAAGGGAACACCTCTTACAAGTACTGGCAAGAAGACAAAGAACACCAGAAACATAGTAATAATTAAGGTTTTCTTCAATTCCTTTCTGTATTTTTGCCCCAAATGAACCCACAAAAAAGTGTCAACAGTGCAGTTTGTGAGAACGAATCAATGGGATTCACATTGATTTCAATGGGAACCATCAATTTGGTTCACAAACATCAAAAAACAAATCAAATTCATAAGCCAAGGTTCTACTGTAGCTCCCTTTAGTCTTGTATTTCTTTCTCACATTTACAGGGAAATATAGCCGAGCTCATTCAATCATGTGATCATTGACAGCACTGTATCTTCAGGTATATGACCATGACCTCGACTAATTTTTCCATTGTAGTTGAATTAAAAAATAAAAATAAAACATAAAGCCTTTTTTATAAACACTTCAATTAATGAAATCTATCACAGCAGAACAAATATTGTTTAACTGAACTCTAATAATTTTCTTTGCTGCTATTTTAAACTTTGACTGCTTACTTGTTTCTTTGTGATCTTATATATATATATATGTTTTACACAATTTCTGACTTTATTATTGTTCCTCAATTAATTTAAAGAGTCTTTTTTTAGCAAATTGCATGTTCAGGTAATTTGTGTGTTGCTTTCACTTGCCAATTCAAATTCTTTCATAAGGATAGTTATTATAGTTTTTGTTTATTTTGTTGGAGCATGACTTACCTGATAGCAATTCTCCATGATTATGAAAACACTGCATTGAACTGAGAAACGATGAGTTTGTAATTAGTTAAGAAATAACCTGAGACTACTGTCATTAGTAAGGGATATTTTATGGGAAACTTCAATAAATTGTCCAGCCGGACTGCATGATAAAGCCAAACAATATCATCACCGTCCCAAAGGAGTAATGAATCTCAGCGACACTCGATCACAGGCAGCATCGACAGATCAGGGGCGGCACATCCATTATTTAACCTAATTAAACTGCTGCTTCATCCTTTTGGGGGGAAAATTAGATCATCTACAGTCACAAAAGTAAAGCGCAGCACACCAAACAATGAAGAACCGCACCTGCAGAATGAGCAATGATCTCAAATTTATATAAATAAAAACATGAGGTTTTTTTTTTGGGGGGGGGGGGCGCAGGGACACAGTAATGATCTCGGCACATGGCTGCTTCAACCGTTATTTATCGCCTGGGATGACAAGTTCCTCCTGAAACACCCATTAGAGACACCGTTGCAGAAAAAAAATTAAGTAAAAAAACATATTTCGTCTGTTATAATTTTTTTTTGTGCTTGTTTAATCCATTTCCTCAACAAAAATGGTTCTACAATCATAAACAGTGGTCCTTGCCAGAGACAATTGTCAGCTATTTTTTGAAACTAATGGCCCCTGAGCTCTACTGCGAGAACCTTTTACCCAAGAAAAACAAATATTCGCCAAAAACCAATCAAACAAAATTGAAATCTTCAAGTAGCAACTGGAAAAAAAATAATTAAATTGCAAAAAACTAATCAAGATATTCCCTAAAAGGAAATCAAATGGATCAAGTATTTACGAAAAATGATCAACCTTGGACTTACAAAAATGTAAAATTAAAAAAAACAGCATTACTTACAAAGGAATAGACAGGGTTTTTTTTTTTAATATCTAATAATTGGAATTAAATACTCAAAAGGTCAGTAAAATGATGCCCCATCACAGTTAGTGTTTGCATTGAATATCGGTCTTTTTTTTATTGGACATTACGTTACTTCATTAATAATCTGGTACGTTGATATACATATAGTCTTTTTAATATTCTTACTTGATTTGAAAATCAGGATTTTTTTGCTGACCCTGCCTCCTCACCCTTTCCCCTTTCAAAACTACTATTTGCTGAATGAAAAAGAGCAAACCACTCCTCCACATGTCCTGCAGGTTACAGAGAGGTATGGGGGGGGGGGGGGGGGGGGGCTTAGAAGCCAATTTGCTTGGGGCTTTCGATTAA
>CAAKHD010006110.1:92067-104924 GCA_901007705.1 Fistularia tabacaria
CAAAAAACAATAACCAAAAGAAAAAAAAAAAAACACACCCCCCCCCCCCAGCACGGGGGGGGGGGGGGGGGGGGGGGGGGGGGGGGGGGGCTCTGAAGCCAATTGCATCTGACATTGGCCTAGAGGCGGGGTTCGACCTAGACCGGTCATCCGTCAATCACCGGGCCACGTATGGAGACATCCAAAGCATTCCGTCTGATTCACACCTACGGACAATTTAGTCTTCAATTAACCTGCTTATTGTTGTTGGATTGGGGGAGGAAGCATGAGAAACCAGAGAGAGCCAACACAGGCCATGCTTTTTTTTGTGGTCATTGTTAATTCTAAATAAATACAAATGCAATGCATTCAGAAGTGTTGTGCAAAAAGAAAATTCAATTTTCCTTATTGATGGAGAAGCCACATATGCCAAAGTGAGGTGGAAATAACCCGTAAATGAATCATACCGCTGGGTTCCCTTCTTCCCATGGTTAAATATACCTTACAGTGTGATAACGCCTGCCTGCAAAGCACGAACATGTATCCTGACTAACCGCTCACATTTCAAACAGCTCAGTTGCAGCCTCTCTTGCATTATTCTAGTCTTGATCTGACTGGTACATAATGAGTATGGCCGCATTGTTTCACAGTTTCGTGAGCGCTTTTGGGTTCGCTATATATTCAGAGAGTTACGCAACTCAAAATGTACCAGGCCCTCATGACCAGTTCCCTGCACACCCATAATTTGCAGAGTGTTATTGGGAGTGTGAGTAACCAGCAAGATTGATGCATTGTCCCTCAGATGATTGGATGGGTAATTGACCTTTACCTGCGAAGGACCTAATTACACCAGTGTGTTGGTTTTACTGCTTAAAAAGGCGGGATAGCTATCTACTTCACATTTCAGAGTATAATCGCTCAGATATGGTGACTGGAGCTATATTAGGTGGACGTGAAAATATATTAGTTGAATTACCAGGATCTTCCACTGCTTCATTTATAATCAAACCCTCTTTGGAAATCTCTCTCTCGATTCTTTTTTTAATATATTTTGTAATTTCATTTTGATTTTTCTTTTTTTTCGTCTCCGTTCAGACCGGAGTGTTCTCTTTTTTGAAATAGAGCGTCAGATTGGATTCCAGCAGGAGTTAATCAGAAACGCTGTACGCCGCTCAGAGATGACATGCCTTATAAGCGGGGTGGAAAATAACCATCAGCCTCCAGACGAGACCTGGCAGTTTTTTGACAGAGATTGCGGCAGGTTTCTCACAGACATCCAGACATTATCTGCTATATCCTGGATTCTTAGACATCAAACGTTGGCGGTCAGATTAACATTCATCCTCATAGCCTCTTGTTTGTAATAAATTAGGCCCGGTTTTTATGGGAATACTTTACATCACCCCACTTAAAATTGTTTTGCGACTTCTCTGTGCTCAACAGTCATTGAAAAATAAAAACAGATGATGGATTTTTTTAAATTAATAACAACAATATTATAAACATTTTTACGGAGTGCTTTCTCATCAAAGTGCTGCACATATGAGAATTTATAAGAGCAAATTAAATAAAAAAATTCAAAAAAAAAAATCACATTCATTCATTCATTCATTTATTCTACCTATCCTGCAGTGAGGGACACGGTGGGCTGGAAGCTTCCACTTAACCAACGACACCATTTTGGACTGTGGAATGGAAACCAAGGAAACCCACGCAGACACAGGGAGAACATGGATTGAAACAGGAACCTTCTTGCTGTGAGATGGAAGTGCTACCAACAGCTCCACCATGCCGCCACCCGGAAAAAGAAAAAAATACGATTTAAAAAAAAAAAAATCAACACTACCGCTCAGATGAGTCAGGCTGAAAGAAAAGGCCCTATCACCTTTTTCCAACCCCTGGAGACTCACTGGTTCAGAGCCCTGCGAGTGCAGTGGATATCCAGGAACACACAGGCTCACCAAGTCAGATTGATATGATAGGGCAAGGCCACTGTTTCATGGGTGAGGAGCAACACCTTAAAGCCTGCTCTCATCCGAACTGGAGGCGAGGGAAGCATGGGCATCGCCAGAGTATTAGCTTCAAATTTAGTCGCTCCGGTCAGACCCAGCGCTGCCGTACTCTGAACGGTTAGCAGGCCTTGGACACTCATCTTAGGCAACCTAGCGAAAAAGCACAACACTAATCCATTATAGTAACTTCGACCAGAACCAATCCAACTTGTAGCTCAACAAGGCAAGGATCCTCACACGATGGCCAACTTGTTCAAACACGTGCAGTTTGGGTTTGTTTGGTTTTTTTTTGGGGGGGGGTTCTGTTTGTTTTCTGCCATGAACATCCTTTTCGACCCCATTTCTCGGTCAGAAAATTTAGTGAGACAACGTAAACGATGGTTTGCAACACCGAACCAGATAAAAAAAGATGCAGGGGGATCAGACGAGCCAGCAGTCCGTCTGAGGCCGAAGCAAACGGGGAGAGGAAAGAGAGCGTCTTTTTCCTGTGACACACGCTTCTCACTTCCTCCTTAACCTGCCACTGATTGGCTCACCCACTTTTCATGCACCGCTAACAAATTCTGGCAGGTCAGAATCTGGAATCTTGAGAATTTTGTCAATTCAGCTGCTGTGGACAATGATAGCGTTGTGTATCGAATGAATATGGCTGTATAGAAAGTTATAATATTAGCAAATCAATGCTTTTGATAACTATAATGTGAAACAATGTATCTAAATAGGAGACATGGAGTAATTTAAGTAGGTAGATCTTATTTCATGGATTACCACAGCAAAATCGCCACATTATTGACGTCGTTTTCGTTGCCATAACCGCTTGTCTGTGAGACTACCGGTATGTTTTTCCGTGGGACAGATTCCCTGTGAATTCAGCATAAATTTGAATAAAATACAGACACTGCCTATTCTGAATGCGCCACATGAAGCTCAGGCTTTGGGAGGGAATCTCTAGATCACCTGAGTTTCCCAGGTAATACCAGTCGAGGGTTCGTTCCTCCCGTTAGGTGTAAGTGTACAACGCTCTGGGCCAGATGCGATCACAGCTGGCTTAGATGACCGAAGGTGAATCGCGGGTCAGCTACAAGAGACCTGCTACATACATGAGCAAGCTGGATAGATCTGCCTGCCGTTCTTTGACAGGCTCCCTGCTGTCGTCTGTCTGGTCCCTAAAGTGCCGAGGTCTGGCGGCAGAGAGTGCCTGGGAGCACGTGGTGTCCCGCCGGATGCCATCCATCCCAGTCCTTTCTGCTGCATTTAGCACAACTTCTCATCTCTGGTCTTTTGAAGAAGAAAAAAAACCACAGACACTATGTTTTGGTAGTAAAGCTAAGAAAACGTGCTCTGGTTTTGAACGTAAAAAAATATATCGATATAAATCGTCTGGAGTTTTAATTTTTATCCGTGAAATTTTTCATCGGTTTGGAGTTATATAATAAAAGTGAAAATATAAATGACGCTACTCTGCCAAGACTTATAAAATTTCCACTTTTCAAATTAGCCCTATAACTTGCCTTTAAAATGGGCAGGTGGTGATGTTACCATGAGAGGAATTAAATATGACATGGAATAAGTGGAGCACTTTAAAAATGAAAAAAAAAATTTAAAAAAAAACCTGGCAATTGTCTTTTCATTCATTCATTATCTATACCGCTTATCCTGCACTCAGCTGCACTATCCCTGCTGTCATTGGGCATAAGGCGGGATTCCCCCTGGACCGCCAGTCAAGCACGGGACCACAAATAGAGACCAACTATTCACACATCTAGGCAACTTAGGGTCTCAAATGGTCTTCTTTGGACTATGGCAGGAAACCGGAGGGCCCAGAGGAAACCCACGCAGACACGTAGGGAACAAAGTCCAAGCAAAGTCCACACAGAAAGGCCTCGAGACAGAACTGAACCAGGAATCTTCTTGCAAGGTGGAAGCGCTAAATGCTGTGCCGCCACACCGCCCGTGTTCTTTTCCCATTTTGATTTAATTTGCTATCCATATTGCATTTTCTGTTTCTCAGCACTTGTTTTTCCTCATATGCATAAGATATTTGGTGAGTCCTGTATGTGAGTCTGCATGAAACAAATCCTGCTGCCGCTGCTTGCAAAGTCTGTGACGGATCCTTGCTCATATTTTGTTCTATGTGAAGTTTTCCCATTTATTCATGTGTTCTCAGTTGGCCGCACAGCATTCCTATGGAGAAGCCATTTCGTAAAGGCAGGACTCGGTGCTGTGCAAACCATGTTATGATAATTAGCCTGCTTCTTGAAACCACACCAGCAGCCATGATGGATGGTATTTAGCTCGCTGTCATCGGACCAGACACTGTGATTCATATCAATTTATGATGTTTAGTTTCTAATGGGATGAAGTACTTTACTATCCTGTATTACTAAATGAAAATTAAGGAGCGTCTTAAAACAAAAACACGTTTCTTCTTGATGCATCCAGTCATAGTGCCCAAATGTTTTATACCCCTAATTTTACACCAGACAGTTTCCACACAGATTGACTTAAGTATGAATTTTTGTTTTTGGTCTCTGATGCCACCCATACATCTAAAGACTTTGAAAAGATTTGGAAAAGACTCATGAAAACTATAATCTCACACCTATTCACCTCTTTTAGTTTTAAGTCTCAGATTAGGCTGAGAATCATATTTTACGATCACTGTGAATCTTACAGGGTCACTATTTACAAGACTACAACTAAATTCTTTCAGCAAATTTTTCCAGTCATTTAATGTTTTCCCCGGGTTTTTGCAGAGCCTCTGCAATTTCACTCGATCGCTTTTGCTTCTCCACTCGCTCGTGATACGTTGAAGAACTGACTTGGTCCAAGCCGGGCTGCTCTGCCCACAGCTCCAGCATCCGCTCCTCTTTCTGGACGCTCCACACTGATTGGGATGTCTCTCACCGTTCCCGTTCATCCATACTGCCCAAAAATACCGTCTCTGTCGCCAATACCCCTCTAGTGATGGTTTGTCTACCAGATATCTTGTTTCTGGTTTTGCCAGGGCTCATCAGTTGGTTGCAATTGTGTTACATCACTGGAAAGACTGAAAGAGTTTCGCTAATATCAAGCACGTTTGACACTGTCATAAACCGAAGACTAGGAAAAGAGTGATCTAAGACTACTAACGACCGAGATGACGGGAGCGAGGTGTGACTCCAGCAAAACTCTAAGATTTCCTTGAGCCTTTCAGTTATAAGTCTGCGACTGTGAAAATCGTTAGGTGTGAGCCCAGCTTAAGATGCAGGACTGCATGTGTGATTTATGATGTTACAACTATTCCAATCGTCCAATCCCGGCGTCCAACACAGCAGACACAGGTGTGATGTGGAAACCTGTAAATAGTCTGGGTGGACTTTAGAGTGTTTTTTTTAATGACAGATGGGAAAAAAGTAGCATTTTAATAGAGATGTTTTTCCCTTGTCTGAAAACAACTTGCAGAGCTTCTTCACACCAAACATAAAAAACTGCAAAATGGGCTGTAAGAAACTGAAATCATTGCTCACTCACCACTGCGGGAGATTTGTAAAAAGAGAAACGATGGCTTTATTCAATTTCTCAGCAGAACTTTGTCGGTGTTGGTGACTTCTGATCTGAATGCATCCATGTGCATTTGCTTGGAAAAACAAACTTCGGGTTGACTTGGAAGAGTCCCAGCATCGAAAAGCAGTCGATTTAGGACTAGTCTAAATTACCACAATGCAATGCAAATAAAAAAAAATATTGAAAAAAATAAAACAAAAAGAAGACCTCTCCGTGGGGGGGTTTGCGTGTTCTCCCTGTGTCTGCGGAGGTTTCCTCCATGTCCTACAGTGTCCTTCCACAATTCAAAGACATGCAGTAGCTTTATTGGAGGTCCTAAATCGCCCAGGTGTGAATGAACGGGAGAATGGTTGCATGTCTCTATGTGATTGAATGAATGAATGAATGATGACTTACTGCTCACTGTGTGCAACCCGGATGCAATGACATCGTGTTTTTCTTTAGCATCATCTCAGGCTCCATGGATCTTGCTGGAATTTCAAGCTTGACTGAGCCTATTCTTCCACGTTGGTCGTATTTCATCGGGTTCTGGGGGGGAAAAAATGAAATGCTGGGTCAGTATTCCATCTGTTGCCGACTGCTCGGTCAGTTTTATTTATTTTACCACTTTGTCAGTTTGATTGTTTCTTTTGAGTCTGTATTCAGTGTATATGCACAGTATCCTTGAGTGTCCAGTAAGGCGCCTTAAATAAAATGTGTTATCATGAATATTATTAATAAGGGACTGATTTTAGTGAATCTAGAGAATCGAGTCAGCGGCAATCAAGCGCTGCACATGTAACAACGCAGGCGATCCGACGTCCTCGCATCCAATTGTCAGTTTTGGAGAGTCTCTGGCAATTTGCCGACCTGCTGCATGTGGATAATTAACCGCAGCCCGGTAGAGATTCTCTGTCACAGGCCGTGATGAGGCTCGGATTGCATGGCCTATTCTTCTTCCTCTTTTTGAATGAAAATGCAAAAACAAAACGAAAAAAGGCTTCAGTCAGACATTCAAGAAGTCACTTCTCTGAGGAGTATTTTCTTTTGTTCTTATACTTTAAAAACAAGTTGGCACCACACATCAAACATTACAAACTGAAGAATCTGCACCACTTCACCTCTGCAATGTTGAGTTTTACACATTCCCTCTAAAGCCCCATTTCCAGTTTGAAGTGCTGACACCTGAAGCGAGCCAACGTGTCCTAGCCACGCAGCCACTTCTTATCGAGGACACGCAGGCGGCTTCCTGACACAGCAACACGCCGGCCGGACCGGTGCTGCCGTTTACTAACCTGCCGACTCGCTACTGTAAAGTAGAGGTGTTTTCATATGCCTCACGGTATTTCAAAATGAATTAGTCTCCTCTATGTGCCGCAGTGGTGCTGTGAGCTACAGACAGGAGGGATCCAGAGATTAGGTGGGGGCAGTTTACCGAATCAATGGAGGAGGCAGGAAGTGAACCAGTTTGCTCCTAGGCTCCACTCATTAAAGACAACCGAGCACACTTTGTCCTTTTAGTCTTCCTAAAATTATGCGAGAAAGCAGGAATTTCATGCAAATAACAGCCGCAACACACACCAAGTGGGATATTGATTAACCTGCCAGCCTGACACTGCAAATTAAAACCCAGGGAAGACGATTTGCATTTCCACGCCAGGTGCAAATTCAACCTGACCCCCTGGGTGAAGGACACTTACACAAAAGATGCAGGATTTAGTTACCAGTGCCAGGCAGTAAAGACATACTGCCATCCTAATCTGATCATTTTCCTCAAGTAACAAGCCTAGTCCAGTTACTGATCCAACGCATCATTAATTTCCCGCCTCTATATCACCGGATATACGAGGATGTTGCAGTACATTTGATCTGAGCCGAGAGTTTCGGGGAGGCCCAGCAGCCAAAATACCTAAACTGCAAACAGAGGCCAGAGGCTGAGGAAAAGGTCCAGGTAGGCTCCCCGAAGGATTGTCATTATTTGGACTTTTTCTCACTCGAAGATACAAAAAACACTGTCTGCCATTGTAAACCATATACATCTACAATTGTAGCTGTTGCTTGTATGACATCTGAGTCAATGAAAGCTCTCATATTGGACCACGGCGGTTTATCTAAAACCCACCAGCCCTGACTCTGGGAGGCCCATCCAGCTAGCAGTCTAGTGCTGGCTAAAAAAAAAAAAAAAAGGAATGGTTGATTGCGGTTCAAAGATTGGGGGTTTGTTTCAGAAAGGGGATGCTAATCAGGCCATGCTCATTTTTACCATCATCATCCATAAGTGAAATTACCAAGAAGGGTCCCATCAACTGAAAACAGGCGTGCCTGGGTCCCAACGTTACCGGGAGGCAGTAAAATGATTCAACCGATGTAAAAAGTTATTCGCTGTGATCAGGAGTGGAAATGATGCCAGGCGCGCGCGCGCGCACACACAGCCTGTGAAACTTCACAGCTGTGAAACAGCGCTGTGTTCCAGTGCTGAGGGCAGCAGGTTTGTAGCAGAACATGGGTGGCAACAGATTCAGGACTGCAGTTCTCAGGCTGAACTTCCCCTTATCCTGAAATGAACAGTTTCCTCCACTCACAAGTGCAGCAATATGCAACCACACAGGTCATTTGCACAATTTCAGCCAAATGATATCTTACTGGGCCCTAGCAAAGCGAAATTCCCTTACTAGATGTGTAGTACAGAATCAGAAGACATCTTAACTGAAATTAATAGCAGAGTAATTCAATTTATGCCACCAATTCGTCAACTTTGTTATTTTGTCAAACTACCCCAGTGAGAAATTCCCCAAACTACATTTCTGTGATTGAATTTTGGATTTGATCAGCGAGGCTAAGTTTGACGGCAAGCGTCTTTTTTTGGTGTTGATATAAACCCATATCTACAAACATACCGTGAGGAATATCAGCATCCGCGGCTCTCTGGTGATATCAAAGGTAATCTTGAGTTGGGGGAAAAAGGTGGTTGACCTGTAATTTACAATGGAATTGAAAAGAAAGCGGGCTGGTTGCTGCTGAGCTGCTTGAAAAAGGGGATTGAAAGAAAAAAAACTTTGGGGGGGGGGTGCTGCTGCACATTATTCTCACAAAAGGAGCTCCATTCATTAGCTGACAGACTGGAAATCATTGTGAGGGATTTCCGGTCAGATGTAACCTGCTTTGAGCAGATTGTTGGGGCTGGCCAATTAATAAGAATTACCAGACGCTTCATTCGTAACACAGTTGAATGACAATTCATTAAAAGAAAGTAATCAAGAAGCTGCATCACATCGCTGTTAAACTGATAAAGCTCAGTCTGCTAGCTTTGTAAAAGGTTTGGTTTGTCCCTCTCCACCCTCTCAGCTCTTCGTGTGCAGATTCGTTCTGCTTTTGCCAGGCGTCACATTTCAAGACGGTTTCCTCCCACTGCTTAGTCTGCAGTAATAAATCCGGAGCGGGGGACACTTGTGTTTGTTTTTTTTCTTGGTTTGTTGTTTATGGAAGTGTGTGGTTTCGCTGAGTGGCAGCGACTTCTGCTAATACAAGTGTAAAAACGCCAGTGCTGTTCATTTGTTTGATAGATTCAGCCAAATAACATTCTGACGCCATTTGGAACAAAACAGCTGACTTACAACAAGCATGAAAAGAAAGGACAAGACACATGAAATGACTCACTTTAAAATTTTGAAAATTCTACGTTCCAAATCCAAATAGGAAATTTTCTGTTTTTTTCATCTTTTTCCCCTTTTACCACCTTAGAAATTAAATTTTGATTATCATGTGAAAAATCCCATGGGTTAATCATCAGTGAAAAAAGACCAGGAAGGCATTATCCATGTGCAGGAAATCAAAAGGAAGAGAGAAACTATTTTTTTCAAAAAGTGCACAAAAATATTTCACTTGCATCAAGAAATTGCAGAGCACTTGCAAGTGAAAGGTCAGAGTGCTATCAGAAAGTGAAGAGAATAAACTTTGTACTTGTTGAAATTAGATATTCAAAGGTCAGACCAGCAACACTGAGCCAGAATTGTTTGATTTAAATCATAGGCATTCAAGTGAAAGTTAAAATTAAAACCGAGGTCGGAGTCAAACAGTTTATCGGTGGCTCCAGTCTGGCATGTTACTTTCCAGACCATCCACCATGATAAAAAGGCCACGACCGATTACAGGCTCCTGAGTATTGGAAGAATAAATTTGAAAATTCTTGGAATTTTATGTCACTAGAGGTGATGGAGAACGGAACTCCACATCAGCTTCTTGTAATTCCCTCTTGGTGGCGGTAGAGAGCCCTGTTGCCAATGAGCGGCTTGTGTTTGGGTGCATTACTCTAACACGCAATGTTTGCATCAATCAAATGAAAGAGGAGATCTATTGACGGAGTGGAAGAGGACTGTGTGAGAAGAGGATGCAAAGGAGAGGTTTAGATGGATTTGCTGCGGCGACCCCTTTAGGGAATTGGCAAAAAATAAAATAGAAGTGTTTCACAAGTGAGGTGTTTAAGGGGCCGCCCGGGAGTAGTATCTGCAATGTGCATTTAAAGGACTGAGGCAGTCAAGAGGCTTCTAAGTGGCAACCGTGACTGAATGAGATACGCAGGATGTCCGTGCGGTCTATGCTGTGGACTGCAAAGAAAGCGTTTCATTGTATTTTGTGGGGATCTGCATGCCAAAGTGTCTTTGGGCAAGACACCCCAACTCAGGTTGCTCCCGCTGGCCTGGTTACCGCATGGTAGCTCCGCCGCCATCGGTGTGTGGATGTGTGTGTGTGAATGCAAACTGGTGTGAAGCGCTTTGACATACTAAGGTGTGAAAGGGCCATATAACAGCATTTACCATCATAAAGGGAAACACGTTCGCGTACTGTGCACATGACAACAAACACAAGGGCCGCATATTTAAAGCAAGCAGGGAATGAACAGCTACAAGCTAAAACCCAGCAGCCCCATTGAGTTCCAACTCTCACACATATCCAAAAAAACTCCATGTCATGTTTGACAAAACAAAATCTGGTGATTCACTGAGATTAACTTGGAGAATCAGTGAAGAAAGACTCAAATGTAAAAGTGTCAAGTGACAAACCAATGAGGCGAAATTTGTGAATTACGAGATTTAAAGTGAAAACAAAAACAAGCTGCTCAAGAAAACAAAGGGAAAACAATGTACTATTACGATTTGTGTTTTTATCAAAGAACACACACAAACCTGCTTAGCATTGTGGCCTCAGTGGGAGATATAATCAATGTGTATGTTACGATTGGATAATAAAAAGTAAATATTTGATACTTGACACTGGTTTCGCTGGGGGCCCAAGTGTCAGCACAGAGTTCTCCGCTCGATGCAATAATGTAAGATGTAAACACGATTATCGGAGATTCACTGAACCAGAGGACGTCTGCACGACGGTTCAGGTTTGAGGGACAAGTTGCAAGAAAATGGGCACAGAAAACCACTCCAGCCTGAACAAAGAGGCTGTTCGAGCCCCCCCCCCAAAAACGAAACACACTGCCGCCCACTGCTACAGCGACGGTCGTTACAACCAACCTGGTTAATAACAGAAGTGGAAATACTCTCACCAAGAACGCTCAGATCAGCAACAATTGATATGGTTTTGGGGATGCTTATTTCAGTCCTCGGGCTTTTCGCGGCAGTGAGTTGTGTCTTTAATTGTTGCAAACGTGGTAGAACTCGCATAATATTTCTCTGACACTGTGACAGCACATTGTTATAAGCATACTTCCCGCAAAAGTACTAAATCCGTGTTTAAGCGGATGCTTGGCGCCTCTGTAGATGTTTATTCCTGTCATTTAGCGCTGGCATCATGACTCACAAGCTGAGGGCGCCAAGTAGGTCATTGTGAACGCAAAACCTGTGTCAAATAGCATCTGCGGTTTTATTTTTACCTTCTTTTTTTTTTTATAATGTATTTTTTTATTTTTTTATTAAAAAACGAAAGGCTAATTAATATTTGTAGCTCAGCTCCGGGTTCAAAAGCGTCAGAGGTTTTCATTCTCATTAGTCACTTTCCTCCCTCTCACAGGCTTAAACGCATGATTCACAGAGCATTCTCCGGAATCACACAGAGGTGAAACTGATTAAAATAAATACACTATCCCTGGAATTCCTTTTTGCTCTCAGAGGCATTAATGACCAGGTTTGTTTTTGACGGGAGGGCTTCAGTCGTAAAGTCCTGCTGACTCATACACTCAGACATGGCGACACACTGCCATCCTCTGGCAGTGGATATGCCAGCTGACACCGAGGCCTCACACCAATATCAAATATGAATTCACGGGTGAATAAAAGTCATTAAAACCTTGAGGGTGACTTGTGAGCAAAGTAGTGTTCTTTTGTAATTCTATGCAAATTTTCCACTGGTTTTTGACCGGTTATTTGACTGGTTATTTATGCATCTGTTTATTTTTCTGTGATTTCATTTTGGGGTTTTTTTTTTCCTCATTTTTATGTGTTTTATGTTTTATTTACATTTTTATGTTTCAGGGTTAATGTCACTGCATCTCTGAACTTTGTTATAAATTCTGGTCTATTTTTGAGTGTCCTGGGA
The DNA here is from genome assembly GCA_901007705.1 of Fistularia tabacaria. NCBI lineage: Eukaryota > Metazoa > Chordata > Actinopteri > Syngnathiformes > Fistulariidae > Fistularia > Fistularia tabacaria. Next base: position 104,127 of record CAAKHD010006110.1, read on the forward strand.
CCTCTTACTTCATCTATGGTTTGATCATCCGAGATTAAAACTGATCAAGTCAGTAATCCTAATTCCTTTTTCTGAAGAAGCGAAATTAGGTAAAATATGATGACTGTATATTTGAGCACTTGCAGCTATCCCTGTTTTATTTATAAAATTCTTATTTTTTTTAACACCCAGAGTGCATTTATGTATTGTTTTCCTGTTTCTCCAGATATCTTGTTTATGCCCTCTTGACTCTTGCCATGCGTTCTCCATTCCTGGAAAACACATTTTCCAAAGCCGACAGTCTATTTTTAGTCCCCTTAATGGAATTCTAAGGGACATTTCTGCCTGATTAAGGGTGACAAATGTGCAGCTTGTGCAAAAAAAATCCCCCCACATTCAGAGCTTCTCTGTGCTTTCTGTCAGCTGACTTTCCACAGAGGAGGCTCAACAGCCACGTTTGGCTATACTTTTAGACTCAAAGTCAAAGACAAAAAGCAGCGAAGAGGTGCATGTCACTCGGAATTTAAGAAAATATCTACAATTCATCGTCTGGACAATGAATATTTGATAGATATTGAGGCCGGTGACATTGGAAACTTCGGTATCTTCATTTTGCTGCCATCTAATGTTCAATGGGATCAGACATATGGTAAAAATTCAAGAAAGATGTTTATTTTTACATGTTAAAAAAAAAAAAAAAAAAAAAAAGGTCTGCCTATCCCCGACTATGGCCTACATACACCCTGCTCACTTGGGGTCAGGGGGTGGGGGTGGGGGGTGGGGGGTGGGGGGGTGGGTGCCCCCCGGCAAACACAACGG